>CATLJY010000617.1:0-19061 GCA_949987705.1 Thereva unica
ATCCAAAATAATTTAAATTCACTTTATTCGTCGAAATTAAGTTATATTCATCAAATACATCCAAAATAACTTAAATTCACTTTATTCGTCGAAACTAAGTTACATTCTTCAAATACATCCAAAATAACTTAAATTCACTTTATTCGTCGAAATTAAGTTATATTCATCAAATACATCCAATATAACTTAAATTCACTTTATTCGTCGAAATTAAGTTACATTCTCAAATACATCCAAAATAACTTAAATTCACTTTATTCATCGAAATTAAGTTATATTCATCAAATACATCGAAAATAACTTAAATTCACTTTATTCATCGAAATTAGTTATATTCATCAAATACATCCAAAATAACTTAAATTCACTTTATTCATCGAAATTAAATTATATTCATCAAATACATCCAAAATAACTTAAATTCACTTTATTCGTCGAAATTAAGTTACATTCTTCAAATACATCCAAAATAACTTAAATTCACTTTATTCGTCGAAATTAAGTTATATTCATCAAATACATCCAAAATAACTTAAATTCACTTTATTCGTCGAAATTAAGTTACATTCTTCAAATACATCCAAAATAACTAAAATTCACTTTATTCGTCGAAAGTAAGTTATATTCATCAATACATCCAAAATAACTTAAATCACTTTATTCGTCGAAATTAAGTTATATTCATCAAATACATCCAAAATAACTTAAATTCACTTTATTCGTCGAATTAAGTTACATTCTTCAAATACATCCAAAATAACTTAAATTCACTTTATTCGTCGAAATTAAGTTATATTCATCAAATACATCCAAAATAACTTAAATTCACTTTATTCGTCGAAATTAAGTTACATTCTTCAAATACATCCAAAATAACTTAAATTCACTTTATTCGTCGAAATTAAGTTATATTCATCAAATACATCCAAAATAACTTAAATTCACTTTATTCGTCGAAATTAAGTTATATTCATCAAATACATCCAAAATAACTTAAATTCACTTTATTCGTCGAAATTAAGTTACATTCTTCAAATACATCCAAAATAACTTAAATTCACTTTATTCGTCGAAATTAAGTTATATTCATCAAATACATCCAAAATAACTTAAATTCACTTTATTCGTCGAAATTAAGTTACATTCTTCAAATACATCCAAAATAACTTAAATTCACTTTATTCGTCGAAAGTAAGTTATATTCATCAAATACATCCAAAATAACTTAAATTCACTTTATTCGTCGAAATTAAGTTATATTCATCAAATACATCCAAAATAACTTAAATTCACTTTATTCGTCGAAATTAAGTTATATTTATCGAGTACATCCAAAATAACTTAAATTCACTTTATTCATCGAAATTAAGTTACATTCTTCAAATACATCCAAAATAACTTAAATTCACTTTATTCGTCGAAATTAAGTTACATTCTTCAAATACATCCAAAATAACTTAAATTCACTTTATTCGTCGAAATTAAGTTACATTCTTCAAATACATCCAAAATAACTTAAATTCACTTTATTCGTCGAAATTAAGTTACATTCTTCAAATACATCCAAAATAACTTAAATTCACTTTATTCGTCGAAATTAAGTTACATTCTTCAAATACATCCAAAATAACTATTCACTTTATTCATCGAAATTAAGTTACATTCTTCAAATACATCCAAAATAACTTAAATTCACTTTATTCGTCGAAATTAAGTTACATTCTTCAAATACATCCAAAATAACTTAAATTCACTTTATTCGTCGAAATTAAGTTATATTCATCAAATACATCCAAAATAACTTAAATTCACTTTATTCGTCGAAATTAAGTTACATTCTTCAAATACATCCAAAATAACTCAAATTCAATTTATTCGTCGAAATTAAGTTATATTCATCAAATACATCCAAAATAACTTAAATTCACTTTATTCGTCGAAATTAAGTTATATTCATCGAGTACATCCAAAATAAGTTAAATTCACTTTATTCGTCGAAATTAAGTTATATTCATCGAGTACATCCAAAATAAGTTAAATTCACTTTATTCGTCGAAATTAAGTTATATTCATCAAATACATCCAAAATAACTTAAATTCACTTTATTCGTCGAAAGTAAGTTACATTCATCAAATACATCCAAAATAACTTAAATTCACTTTATTCGTCGAAATTAAGCTATATTCATCAAATACATCCAAAAAAACTTAAATTCACTTTATTCGTCGAAATTAAGTTACATTCTTCAAATACATCCAAAATAACTTAAATTCACTTTATTCGTCGAAATTAAGTTACATTCTTCAAATACATCCAAAATAACTTAAATTCACTTTATTCGTCGAAATTAAGTTACATTCTTCAAATACATCCAAAATAACTTAAATTCACTTTATTAATCGAAATTAAGTTATATTCATCAAATACATCCAAAATAACTTAAATTCACTTTATTCGTCGAAATTAAGTTACATTCTTCAAATACATCCAAAATAACTTAAATTCACTTTATTCGTCGAAATTAAGTTACATTCTTCAAATACATCCAAAATAACTTAAATTCACTTTATTCGTCGAAATTAAGTTACATTCTTCAAATACATCCAAAATAACTTAAATTCACTTTATTCGTCGAAATTAAGTTACATTCTTCAAATACATCCAAAATAACTTAAATTCACTTTATTCGTCGAAATTAAGTTACATTCTTCAAATACATCCAAAATAACTTAAATTCACTTTATTCATCGAAATTAAGTTACATTCTTCAAATACATCCAAATTAACTTAAATTCACTTTATTCGTCGAAATTAAGTTACATTCTTCAAATACATCCAAAATAACTTAAATTCACTTTATTCGTCGAAATTAAGTTATATTCATCAAATACATCCAAAATAACTTAAATTCACTTTATTCGTCGAAATTAAGTTACATTCTTCAAATACATCCAAAATAACTTAAATTCACTTTATTCGTCAAAATTAAGTTATATTCATCAAATACATCCAAAATAACTTAAATTCACTTTATTCGTCGAAATTAAGTTACATTCTTCAAATACATCCAAAATAACTTAAATTCACTTTATTCGTCGAAAGTAAGTTATATTCATCAAATACATCCAAAATAACTTAAATTCACTTTATTCGTCGAAATTAAGTTATATTCATCAAATACATCCAAAATAACTTAAATTCACTTTATTCGTCGAAATTAAGTTATATTTATCGAGTACATCCAAAATAACTTAAATTCACTTTATTCATCGAAATTAAGTTACATTCTTCAAATACATCCAAAATAACTTAAATTCACTTTATTCGTCGAAATTAAGTTACATTCTTCAAATACATCCAAAATAACTTAAATTCACTTTATTCGTCGAAATTAAGTTACATTCTTCAAATACATCCAAAATAACTTAAATTCACTTTATTCGTCGAAATTAAGTTACATTCTTCAAATACATCCAAAATAACTTAAATTCACTTTATTCGTCGAAATTAAGTTACATTCTTCAAATACATCCAAAATAACTTAAATTCACTTTATTCATCGAAATTAAGTTACATTCTTCAAATACATCCAAATTAACTTAAATTCACTTTATTCGTCGAAATTAAGTTACATCCTTCAAATACATCCAAAATAACTTAAATTCACTTTATTCGTCGAAATTAAGTTATATTTATCGAGTACATCCAAAATAACTTAAATTCACTTTATTCATCGAAATTAAGTTACATTCTTCAAATACATCCAAAATAACTTAAATTCACTTTATTCGTCGAAATTAAGTTACATTCATCAAATACATCCAAAATAACTTAAATTCACTTTATTCGTCGAAATTAAGTTACATTCTTCAAATACATCCAAAATAACTTAAATTCACTTTATTCGTCGAAATTAAGTTATATTCATCAAATACATCCAAAATAACTTAAATTCAATTTATTCGTCGAAATTAAGTTATATTCATCGAGTACATCCAAAATAAGTTAAATTCACTTTATTCGTCGAAATTAAGTTATATTCATCAAATACATCCAAAATAACTTAAATTCACTTTATTCGTCGAAAGTAAGTTACATTCATCAAATACATCCAAAATAACTTAAATTCACTTTATTCGTCGAAATTAAGCTATATTCATCAAATACATCCAAAAAAACTTAAATTCACTTTATTCGTCGAAATTAAGTTACATTCTTCAAATACATTCAAAATAACTTAAATTCACTTTATTCGTCGAAATTAAGTTACATTCTTCAAATACATCCAAAATAACTTAAATTCACTTTATTCGTCGAAATTAAGTTACATTCTTCAAATACATCCAAAATAACTTAAATTCACTTTATTAATCGAAATTAACTTACATTCTTCAAATACATCCAAAATAACTTAAATTCACTTTATTCGTCCAAATTAAGTTATATTCATCAAATACATCGAAAATAACTTAAATTCACTTTATTCGTCGAAATTAAGTTATATTCATCAAATACATCGAAAATAACTTAAATTCACGTTATTCGTCGAAATTAAGTTATATTCATCAAATACATCCAAAATAACTTAAATTCACTTTATTCGTCGAAATTAAGTTATATTCATCAAATACATCCAAAATAACTTAAATTCACTTTATTCGTCGAAATTAAGTTATATTCTTCAAATACATCCAAAATAACTTAAATTCACTTTATTCGTCGAAATTAGGTTATATTCATCAAATACATCCAAAATAACTTAAATTCACTTTATTCGTCGAAATTAAGTTACATTCTTCAAATACATCCAAAATAACTTAAATTCACTTTATTCGTCGAAATTAAGTTACATTCTTCAAATACATCCAAAATAACTTAAATTCACTTTATTCGTCGAAATTAAGTTATATTCATCAAATACATCCAAAATAACTTAAATTCACTTTATTCGTCGAAATTAAGTTATATTCATCAAATACATCGAAAATAACTTAAATTCACTTTATTCATCGAAATTAAGTTATATTCATCAAATACATCCAAAATAACTTAAATTCACTTTATTCGTCGAAATTAAGTTACATTCTTCAAATACATCCAAAATAACTTAAATTCACTTTATTCGTCGAAATTAAGTTATATTCATCAAATACATCCAAAATAACTTAAATTCACTTTATTCGTCGAAATTACGTTATATTCATCAAATACATCGAAAATAACTTAGATTCACTTTATTCATCGAAATTAAGTTATATTCATCAAATACATCCAAAATAACTTAAATTCACTTTATTCGTCGAAATTAAGTTATATTCATCAAATACATCCAAAATAACTTAAATTCACTTTATTCATCGAAATTAAGTTATATTCATCAAATACATCCAAAATAACTTAAATTCACTTTATTCGTCGAAATTAAGTTATATTCATCAAATACATCGAAAATAACTTAAATTCACTTTATTCGTCGAAATTAAGTTATATTCATCAAATACATCCAAAATAACTTAAATTCACTTTATTCGTCGAAATTAAGTTATATTCATCAAATACATCGAAAATAACTTAAATTCACTTTATTCATCGAAATTAAGTTATATTCATCAAATACATCGAAAATAACTTAAATTCACTTTATTCGTCGAAATTAAGTTATATTCATCAAATACATCCAAAATAACATAAATTCACTTTATTCACCGAAATTAAGTTACATTCTTCAAATACATCCAAAATAACTTAAATTCACTTTATTCGTCGAAATTAAGTTATATTCATCAAATACATCCAAAATAACTTAAATTCACTTTATTCACGGAAATTAAGTTACATTCTTCAAATACATCCAAAATAACTTAAATTCACTTTATTCGTCGAAATTAAGTTATATTCATCAAATACATCCAAAATAACTTAAATTCACTTTATTCGTCGAAATTAAGTTATATTCATCAAATACATCCAAAATAACTTAAATTCACTTTATTCGTCGAAACTAAGTTACATTCTTCAAATACATCCAAAATAACTTAAATTCACTTTATTCGTCGAAATTAAGTTATATTCATCAAATACATCCAAAATAACTTAAATTCACTTTATTCGTCGAAATTAAGTTACATTCTTCAAATACATCCAAAATAACTTAAATTCACTTTATTCGTCGAAATTAAGTTATATTCATCAAATACATCCAAAATAACTTAAATTCACTTTATTCGTCGAAATTAAGTTACATTCTTCAAATACATCCAAAATAACTTAAATTCACTTTATTCGTCGAAATTAAGTTATATTCATCAAATACATCCAAAATAACTTAAATTCACTTTATTCGTCGAAATTAAGTTATATTTATCGAGTACATCCAAAATAACTTAAATTCACTTTATTCATCGAAATTAAGTTACATTCTTCAAATACATCCAAAATAACTTAAATTCACTTTATTCGTCGAAATTAAGTTACATTCTTCAAATACATCCAAAATAACTTAAATTCACTTTATTCGTCGAAATTAAGTTACATTCTTCAGATACATCCAAAATAACTTAAATTCACTTTATTCGTCGAAATTAAGTTACATTCTTCAAATACATCCAAAATAACTTAAATTCACTTTATTCGTCGAAATTAAGTTACATTCTTCAAATACATCCAAAATAACTTAAATTCACTTTATTCATCGAAATTAAGTTACATTCTTCAAAGACATCCAAAATAACTTAAATTCACTTTATTCGTCGAAATTAAGTTACATCCTTCAAATACATCCAAAATAACTTAAATTCACTTTATTCGTCGAAATTAAGTTATATTTATCGAGTACATCCAAAATAACTTAAATTCACTTTATTCATCGAAATTAAGTTACATTCTTCAAATACATCCAAAATAACTTAAATTCACTTTATTCGTCGAAATTAAGTTACATTCATCAAATACATCCAAAATAACTTAAATTCACTTTATTCGTCGAAATTAAGTTATATTCATCAAATACATCCAAAATAACTTAAATTCACTTTATTCATCGAAATTAAGTTATATTCATCAAATACATCCAAAATAACTTAAATTCACTTTATTCGTCGAAATTAAGTTATATTCATCAAATACATCGAAAATAACTTAAATTCACTTTATTCGTCGAAATTAAGTTATATTCATCAAATACATCCAAAATAACTTAAATTCACTTTATTCGTCGAAATTAAGTTATATTCATCAAATACATCGAAAATAACTTAAATTCACTTTATTCATCGAAATTAAGTTATATTCATCAAATACATCGAAAATAACTTAAATTCACTTTATTCGTCGAAATTAAGTTATATTCATCAAATACATCCAAAATAACTTAAATTCACTTTATTCACCGAAATTAAGTTACATTCTTCAAATACATCCAAAATAACTTAAATTCACTTTATTCGTCGAAATTAAGTTATATTCATCAAATACATCCAAAATAACTTAAATTCACTTTATTCACCGAAATTAAGTTACATTCTTCAAATACATCCAAAATAACTTAAATTCACTTTATTCGTCGAAATTAAGTTATATTCATCAAATACATCCAAAATAACTTAAATTCACTTTATTCGTCGAAATTAAGTTATATTCATCAAATACATCCAAAATAACTTAAATTCACTTTATTCGTCGAAACTAAGTTACATTCTTCAAATACATCCAAAATAACTTAAATTCACTTTATTCGTCGAAATTAAGTTATATTCATCAAATACATCCAAAATAACTTAAATTCACTTTATTCGTCGAAATTAAGTTACATTCTTCAAATACATCCAAAATAACTTAAATTCACTTTATTCGTCGAAATTAAGTTATATTCATCAAATACATCCAAAATAACTTAAATTCACTTTATTCGTCGAAATTAAGTTACATTCTTCAAATACATCCAAAATAACTTAAATTCACTTTATTCGTCGAAATTAAGTTATATTCATCAAATACATCCAAAATAACTTAAATTCACTTTATTCGTCGAAATTAAGTTATATTTATCGAGTACATCCAAAATAACTTAAATTCACTTTATTCATCGAAATTAAGTTACATTCTTCAAATACATCCAAAATAACTTAAATTCACTTTATTCGTCGAAATTAAGTTACATTCTTCAAATACATCCAAAATAACTTAAATTCACTTTATTCGTCGAAATTAAGTTACATTCTTCAAATACATCCAAAATAACTTAAATTCACTTTATTCGTCGAAATTAAGTTACATTCTTCAAATACATCCAAAATAACTTAAATTCACTTTATTCGTCGAAATTAAGTTACATTCTTCAAATACATCCAAAATAACTTAAATTCACTTTATTCATCGAAATTAAGTTACATTCTTCAAATACATCCAAAATAACTTAAATTCACTTTATTCGTCGAAATTAAGTTACATCCTTCAAATACATCCAAAATAACTTAAATTCACTTTATTCGTCGAAATTAAGTTATATTTATCGAGTACATCCAAAATAACTTAAATTCACTTTATTCATCGAAATTAAGTTACATTCTTCAAATACATCCAAAATAACTTAAATTCACTTTATTCGTCGAAATTAAGTTACATTCATCAAATACATCCAAAATAACTTAAATTCACTTTATTCGTCGAAATTAAGTTATATTCATCAAATACATCCAAAATAACTTAAATTCACTTTATTCGTCGAAATTAAGTTACATTCTTCAAATACATCCAAAATAACTTAAATTCACTTTATTCGTCGAAATTAAGTTATATTCATCAAATACATCCAAAATAACTTAAATTCACTTTATTCGTCGAAATTAAGTTATATTCATCAAATACATCCAAAATAACTTAAATTCACTTTATTCGTCGAAATTAAGTTATATTCATCAAATACATCCAAAATAACTTAAATTCACTTTATTCGTCGAAATTAAGTTACATTCTTCAAATACATCCAAAATAACTTAAATTCACTTTATTCGTCGAAATTAAGTTACATTCTTCAAATACATCCAAAATAACTTAAATTCACTTTATTCGTCGAAATTAAGTTATATTCAACAAATACATCCAAAATAACTTAAATTCACTTTATTCGTCGAAATTAAGTTATATTCATCAAATACATCGAAAATAACTTAAATTCACTTTATTCATCGAAATTAAGTTATATTCATCAAATACATTCATCGAGTACATCCAAAATAAGTTAAATTCACTTTATTCGTCGAAATTAAGTTATATTCATCAAATACATCCAAAATAACTTAAATTCACTTTATTCGTCGAAAATAAGTTACATTCATCAAATACATCCAAAATAACTTAAATTCACTTTATTCGTCGAAATTAAGTTATATTCATCAAATACATCCAAAATAACTTAAATTCACTTTATTCGTCGAAATTAAGTTACATTCTTCAAATACATCCAAAATAACTTAAATTCACTTTATTCGTCGAAATTAAGTTATATTCATCAAATACATCGAAAATAACTTAAATTCACTTTATTCGTCGAAATTAAGTTACATTCTTCAAATACATCCAAAATAACTTAAATTCACTTTATTCGTCGAAATTAAGTTATATTCATCAAATACATCCAAAATAACTTAAATTCACTTTATTCGTCGAAATTAAGTTATATTCATCAAATACATCCAAAATAACTTAAATTCACTTTATTCGTCGAAATTAAGTTACATTCTTCAAATACATCCAAAATAACTTAAATTCACTTTATTCGTCAAAATTAAGTTATATTTATCAAATACATCCGAAATAACTTAAATTCACTTTATTCGTCGAAATTAAGTTACATTCTTCAAATACATCCAAAATAACTTAAATTCACTTTATTCGTCGAAATTAAGTTACATTCTTCAAATACATCCAAAATAACTTAAATTCACTTTATTCGTCGAAATTAAGTTATATTCAACAAATACATCCAAAATAACTTAAATTCACTTTATTCGTCGAAATTAAGTTATATTCATCAAATACATCGAAAATAACTTAAATTCACTTTATTCATCGAAATTAAGTTATATTCATCAAATACATCCAAAATAACTTAAATTCACTTTATTCGTCGAAATTAAGTTACATTCTTCAAATACATCCAAAATAACTTAAATTCACTTTATTCGTCGAAATTAAGTTATATTCATCAAATACATCCAAAATAACATAAATTCACTTTATTCGTCGAAATTAAGTTATATTCATCAAATACATCGAAAATAACTTAAATTCACTTTATTCATCGAAATTAAGTTATATTCATCAAATACATCCAAAATAACTTAAATTCACTTTATTCGTCGAAATTAAGTTATATTCATCAAATACATCCAAAATAACTTAAATTCACTTTATTCATCGAAATTAAGTTATATTCATCAAATACATCCAAAATAACTTAAATTCACTTTATTCGTCGAAATTAAGTTATATTCATCAAATACATCGAAAATAACTTAAATTCACTTTATTCGTCGAAATTAAGTTATATTCATCAAATACATCCAAAATAACTTAAATTCACTTTATTCGTCGAAATTAAGTTATATTCATCAAATACATCGAAAATAACTTAAATTCACTTTATTCGTCGAAATTAAGTTACATTCTTCAAATACATCCAAAATAACTTAAATTCACTTTATTCGTCGAAATTAAGTTATATTCAACAAATACATCCAAAATAACTTAAATTCACTTTATTCGTCGAAATTAAGTTATATTCATCAAATACATCGAAAATAACTTAAATTCACTTTATTCATCGAAATTAAGTTATATTCATCAAATACATCCAAAATAACTTAAATTCACTTTATTCGTCGAAATTAAGTTACATTCTTCAAATACATCCAAAATAACTTAAATTCACTTTATTCGTCGAAATTAAGTTATATTCATCAAATACATCCAAAATAACTTAAATTCACTTTATTCGTCGAAATTAAGTTATATTCATCAAATACATCGAAAATAACTTAAATTCACTTTATTCATCGAAATTAAGTTATATTCATCAAATACATCCAAAATAACTTAAATTCACTTTATTCGTCGAAATTAAGTTATATTCATCAAATACATCCAAAATAACTTAAATTCACTTTATTCATCGAAATTAAGTTATATTCATCAAATACATCCAAAATAACTTAAATTCACTTTATTCGTCGAAATTAAGTTATATTCATCAAATACATCGAAAATAACTTAAATTCACTTTATTCGTCGAAATTAAGTTATATTCATCAAATACATCCAAAATAACTTAAATTCACTTTATTCGTCGAAATTAAGTTATATTCATCAAATACATCGAAAATAACTTAAATTCACTTTATTCGTCGAAATTAAGTTACATTCTTCAAATACATCCAAAATAACTTAAATTCACTTTATTCGTCGAAATTAAGTTATATTCATCAATTACATCCAAAATAACTTAAATTCACTTTGAGTTTGGGCTAGGACAGCAAAGTGGACGGACGTGTGCTGTTCCGGTCCCAGTAAAACGCGCCGATAACGAAAAAAAAAAAAAAAAAAAGTGTGAAAAAGTGCGGATATAACGAACAGAAAACGTGCACAAAAAACACTTAAAAAAACAAAAACAACAATAGTGAAAATAAAAACACGAGCGCAGTCTAACGCGAAGGCATCAATCACCCTTCACTAGACACGACCGGACCGACGAACGGCGCAAGTAAGTACCCTTGCTCCCTACCCTCTCTCGCATCTCGGTCCTGCAGGTGCCGCGGCTAAAATCTGTCGGTCGATAAAATTTGCCCCGTCTCAAAAGGCATAACACTTTGACGAGGACAAATTTTATTGACTCTGATGGTTGCGGCAAATGTAATGCCGGGAAATATTCCCGAGAACGTGGCGATTGAACCCGCGCAACCGAAGTCCCGTTACAAGTCAAGTTTTGGTATTGACTTTTGTAACATTCGTGGACTTCAAGCGAATTTCTCTTTTGTTGAGTGCCACTTATCTAATTACAAACCCCCAATCTTCGCACTTAGTGAAACCCAAATATCACCCGATAATGACTTAGGTTATTACCAGGTGTCGGGGTACACTTTAGTGCACAATCTCTCCCCCCATAGGGGTATTGCCATTTATGTTAGGGACGACGTGGCTTATTGTAAAATACATTCAAGCACAACTTCTGATTTTAATTATCTTTGGATTAACCCGCCGTATGCTACATGGTTTTTTGTGTACATAGTTTGCTACATGGGGTATTTCGTTTCCTTGTATACTTTAGGGTATTAAAAATGCTTTAAAAAATCTAACAAAATTTGGGTTTGCTCTTTTAAGTGTTAACTTTAATTTCTATTTGTTTTAATAGCCAAAGAATAACTTTCAATATTTTTAATTTTTAATAATTCATGCAAGAATAAGAGGAAATATGCAGATTTTAAAAAAGTCTGGGGTATTGAAATACCCCAGTAGCAGACGGCGGGTTAAAATCATTTTCCAAAGCCACGTCATATTCTTCTGCTTCCTATACAGAAGCCCTAACATAAGTAACGAAGCCTCCTCATTATCTTTTGATACTATTTCCGAACAAATCTCGGGATTTTTGTCGTCCAATCCTGAGTGTGAAATCATCGTTGCGGGTGATTTCAATGTTCACAACGTTAAATGGCTGACTTACTCAAATGGCACCAGTACTTCTGGCAAGCACGTCGAGCTCTTTGCAGACATCAATAACTTGCATCAAATTGTGGATCATCCCACAAGAGTCCCTGATGTTGCTGATCAAGGAAGATATCTCCTTGATCTTTTTCTAACTTCTCATCCAGCGCGTTACTCTGTCGAAGTTGATTCACCTCTCGGCAATTCAGACCACTGCCTAATCAGCGCTAACTTCCCATTCGAATTTCCCACCCCTCCCAAACCAGTTCGAAGAACTGTATGGCATTATGGGAAGGCCAATTGGCTGGGGCTTATTAATTTTTTCCAGTCTACAGACTGGAATCTGTGTTTCCGGAATAGAAACGCCAACTCTGCCGCTATCCGTATCACCAGGATCATACAGGCAGGAATGCATTTGTTCATTCCTCATTCTACCAAATCTGTGAAGGCTAGGCCCAACAGATGGTTTAATCAGGAGTGTATGAATGCAATCAGAAATAAAGAAGCCGCCTTTCGAGCTTACAAGAGCTCCCCGAGTGAATCGCTCCGTGCAGAGTATATAAAACTAAGAAATTCCTGTAAAGTCACCATCAGGAATGTCAAAAATTTATTTGACAGCAAGTTGAGAAGTAAACTCCTTAATGCAACCTCTGGTAGCAAGAACTTCTGGTCCTTGGTAAGCTCCATTAAGAAGAATTTCACTTCATCCACAACTCCTTCACTTATCCACAATGAGAAGGTGATAACAGACAGCAAATCCAAGGCCGATTTATTAGCATCTCTGTTTGCTTCCAATTCTTCTTTACCCCAAACTGATATGCTACCCCCGGTTCTTGAGCTCAGCGCTCATCTAATGGACAGGGTTTTCTTCAGGACTCGCGAGGTGTACAGGTGCCTCAAGGAGCTCGATGTAAACAAATCGACTGGACCCGATAATATACCCCCTATCGTCTTAAAACAATGCGCCTCACCTTTGGCTAGACCTCTGCGCAAACTTTTTGCCCTATCATACTCTTCCGGAGTTTACCCAGACTCTTGGAAACTTGCCCATGTTCAGCCAATACCGAAAAAAGGTGACTCCAGCGATCCCTCCAACTACCGCCCAATAGCAATTACTTCTATTCTCTCCAAAACCATGGAGACGATAATTAACAAAAAGCTTATGGGATATCTAGAATCCAACCAACTTATCAGCGACAAACAATACGGCTTCCGTCAAAAAAGATCTACTGGTGATCTTTTAGTTTGCCTTACAGAACACCTCAGCCGAAGTTTGCATGGATCTGGCGAATCTAGTTTGGTTGCTTTGGATATCTCCAAGGCTTTTGATAGAGTATGGCACTCAGCCTTGTTAGCTAAACTCCAAGCTATTGGAATTGACTCACTTCTGTATAAGTGGGTTGAGAGTTTCCTTTCCGGCCGTTCAATTAAGGTATTATTGGATGGCGTCAAATCTGAATCTCACCCCATCTCTGCGGGGGTCCCTCAGGGGTCAATTTTATCACCGGCCCTTTTTCTCATCTTTATAAATGACCTACTTTCAATCCCCTCCAACCCACTTCTCAGCTTCGCTGACGACGGTACTCTACGTTACTCGTACAGCTTCGATACAAGACAGACACATGCCAGATCCTGTCTTGATGATCGTGAACTAATGTTCAACTCTATTAAAAAAGACATCAAACTAATTCTAGATTGGGGAGAGAAGAATCGTGTCAAATTCAACGCCTCTAAAACCAAGTACTGTCTTATCTCAAAAAAGAAGTTCAACACTTCACCATCCTTGACAGTGGATGACGTTGAACTAAAGGCCGACCCATCCCTACACATCTTAGGCGTGACATTAGCCAAAGACCTTCGTTGGAATGATCACATATTCCAAATCGCCAAACAAGCATCCCAGTGCTTGGGATTTCTTAAGAGGTGCAAGTTCCTCCTCCAGCCATCGGCCCGTGCTGTTATTTATAAATCCTACATACGGCCTCTTCTCGAATATAACTCCCTCGTTTGGGGCGGCGCTCCAATAACCACCTTGGCATGGTTAGATAAGGTCCAAAAAAAGGCTCTTAAATTAATTGATGACGACACCGCTGGCTCCACCATCGACCCCCTCAGCCACCGTAGGAATGTAGCAGCACTGACAAAATTTTATCGCTACTATCATAATGACTGTTCCTCCGAGTTAAACGCTCTCCTGCCTCCACGGCAATCTTACAACCGCAACACCAGATTAGCCCACTCGTCTCATTCCCTTCACCTGCAACTCCCCCTTTCACGCACTCAACAAGATATGAATTCGTTTGTTAATAGAACAACTCGACTGTGGAATAGTCTCTCGCAGTCAGTATTTCCGAGCTCCTACAACATCCAAGAGTTCAAACGCAGGGTTCATCACCACCTTCTTCAATACCCCCCCGTTCCTTTTAACCCTTAACCTATACCCCCCTCCCCTCCCCGTACTAAGCTTACTGCTAGACATTGCACCATGACGTGACAAATGACATGACGGACTGGTAGTACAAAGGGTGACTCCTGAGCTTAGCACTGTCACATAAAAAAAAAAAAAAAAAAAAAAAAATTCGTCGAAATTAAGTTATATTCATCAAATACATCCAAAATAACTTAAATTCACTTTATTCGTCGAAATTAAGTTATATTTATCGAGTACATCCAAAATAACTTAAATTCACTTTATTCATCGAAATTAAGTTACATTCTTCAAATACATCCAAAATAACTTAAATTCACTTTATTCGTCGAAATTAAGTTACATTCTTCAAATACATCCAAAATAACTTAAATTCACTTTATTCGTCGAAATTAAGTTACATTCTTCAAATACATCCAAAATAACTTAAATTCACTTTATTCGTCGAAATTAAGTTACATCCTTCAAATACATCCAAAATAACTTAAATTCACTTTATTCGTCGAAATTAAGTTATATTCAACAAATACATCCAAAATAACTTAAATTCACTTTATTCGTCGAAATTAAGTTATATTCATCAAATACATCGAAAATAACTTAAATTCACTTTATTCATCGAAATTAGGTTATATTCATCAAATACATCCAAAATAACTTAAATTCACTTTATTCGTCGAAATTAAGTTATATTCATCAAATACATCCAAAATAACTTAAATTCACTTTATTCATCGAAATTAAGTTACATTCTTCAAATACATCCAAAATAACTTAAATTCACTTTATTCGTCGAAATTAAGTTACATCCTTCAAATACATCCAAAATAACTTAAATTCACTTTATTCGTCGAAATTAAGTTATATTTATCGAGTACATCCAAAATAACTTAAATTCACTTTATTCATCGAAATTAAGTTACATTCTTCAAATACATCCAAAATAACTTAAATTCACTTTATTCGTCGAAATTAAGTTACATTCATCAAATACATCCAAAATAACTTAAATTCACTTTATTCGTCGAAATTAAGTTATATTCATCAAATACATCGAAAATAACTTAAATTCACTTTATTCGTCGAAATTAAGTTATATTCATCAAATACATCCAAAATAACTTAATTCACTTTATTCGTCGAAATTAAGTTATATTCATCAAATACATCGAAAATAACTTAAATTCACTTTATTCATCGAAATTAAGTTATATTCATCAAATTACATCGAAAATAACTTAAATTCACTTTATTCGTCGAAATTAAGTTATATTCATCAAATACATCCAAAATAACTTAAATTCACTTTATTCACCGAAATTAAGTTACATTCTTCAAATACATCCAAAATAACTTAAATTCACTTTATTCGTCGAAATTAAGTTATATTCATCAAATACATCCAAAATAACTTAAATTCACTTTATTCACCGAAATTAAGTTACATTCTTCAAATACATCCAAAATAACTTAAATTCACTTTATTCGTCGAAATTAAGTTATATTCATCAAATACATCCAAAATAACTTAAATTCACTTTATTCGTCGAAATTAAGTTATATTCATCAAATACATCCAAAATAACTTAAATTCACTTTATTCGTCGAAACTAAGTTACATTCTTCAAATACATCCAAAATAACTTAAATTCACTTTATTCGTCGAAATTAAGTTATATTCATCAAATACATCCAAAATAACTTAAATTCACTTTATTCGTCGAAATTAAGTTACATTCTTCAAATACATCCAAAATAACTTAAATTCACTTTATTCGTCGAAATTAAGTTATATTCATCAAATACATCCAAAATAACTTAAATTCACTTTATTCGTCGAAATTAAGTTACATTCTTCAAATACATCCAAAATAACTTAAATTCACTTTATTCGTCGAAATTAAGTTATATTCATCAAATACATCCAAAATAACTTAAATTCACTTTATTCGTCGAAATTAAGTTATATTTATCGAGTACATCCAAAATAACTTAAATTCACTTTATTCATCGAAATTAAGTTACATTCTTCAAATACATCCAAAATAACTTAAATTCACTTTATTCGTCGAAATTAAGTTACATTCTTCAAATACATCCAAAATAACTTAAATTCACTTTATTCGTCGAAATTAAGTTACATTCTTCAAATACATCCAAAATAACTTAAATTCACTTTATTCGTCGAAATTAAGTTACATTCTTCAAATACATCCAAAATAACTTAAATTCACTTTATTCGTCGAATTAAGTTACATTCTTCAAATACATCCAAAATAACTTAAATTCACTTTATTCATCGAAATTAAGTTACATTCTTCAAATACATCCAAAATACTTAAATTCACTTTATTCGTCGAAATTAAGTTACATCCTTCAAATACATCCAAAATAACTTAAATTCACTTTATTCGTCGAAATTAAGTTATATTTATCGAGTACATCCAAAATAACTTAAATTCACTTTATTCATCGAAATTAAGTTACATTCTTCAAATACATCCAAAATAACTTAAATTCACTTTATTCGTCGAAATTAAGTTACATTCATCAAATACATCCAAAATAACTTAAATTCACTTTATTCGTCGAAATTAAGTTATATTCATCAAATACATCCAAAATAACTTAAATTCACTTTATTCGTCGAAATTAAGTTACATTCTTCAAATACATCCAAAATAACTTAAATTCACTTTATTCGTCGAAATTAAGTTATATTCATCAAATACATCCAAAATAACTTAAATTCACTTTATTCGTCGAAATTAAGTTATATTCATCAAATACATCCAAAATAACTTAAATTCACTTTATTCGTCGAAATTAAGTTATATTCATCAAATACATCCAAAATAACTTAAATTCACTTTATTCGTCGAAATTAAGTTACATTCTTCAAATACATCCAAAATAACTTAAATTCACTTTATTCGTCGAAATTAAGTTACATTCTTCAAATACATCCAAAATAACTTAAATTCACTTTATTCGTCGAAATTAAGTTATATTCAACAAATACATCCAAAATAACTTAAATTCACTTTATTCGTCGAAATTAAGTTATATTCATCAAATACATCGAAAATAACTTAAATTCACTTTATTCATCGAAATTAAGTTATATTCATCAAATACATCCAAAATAACTTAAATTCACTTTATTCGTCGAAATTAAGTTATATTCATCGAGTACATCCAAAATAAGTTAAATTCACTTTATTCGTCGAAATTAAGTTATATTCATCGAGTACATCCAAAATAAGTTAAATTCACTTTATTCGTCGAAATTAAGTTATATTCATCAAATACATCCAAAATAACTTAAATTCACTTTATTCGTCGAAATTAAGTTATATTCATCAAATACATCCAAAATAACTTAAATTCACTTTATTCGTCGAAATTAAGTTACATTCTTCAAATACATCCAAAATAACTTAAATTCACTTTATTCGTCGAAATTAAGTTATATTCATCAAATACATCGAAAAATAACTTAAATTCACTTTATTCGTCGAAATTAAGTTACATTCTTCAAATACATCCAAAATAACTTAAATTCACTTTATTCGTCGAAATTAAGTTATATTCATCAAATACATCCAAAATATCTTAAATTCACTTTATTCGTCGAAATTAAGTTATATTCATCAAATACATCCAAAATAACTTAAATTCACTTTATTCGTCGAAATTAAGTTACATTCTTCAAATACATCCAAAATAACTTAAATTCACTTTATTCGTCAAAATTAAGTTATATTTATCAAATACATCCGAAATAACTTAAATTCACTTTATTCGTCGAAATTAAGTTACATTCTTCAAATACATCCAAAATAACTTAAATTCACTTTATTCGTCGAAATTAAGTTACATTCTTCAAATACATCCAAAATAACTTAATTCACTTTATTCGTCGAAATTAAGTTA
>CATLJY010000618.1:0-44173 GCA_949987705.1 Thereva unica
ATGACTTAGTATAAAATTAAAAATAAATAAATTTTTCTGTTGTTGATAAGCTGAAATTTCGTGAGTAGCTTCCTTTTGACGCCTAACTTTTCTAATTGCGAAAATTCTCGATAGTGGTTTCTAGTGAAACGCATAGGCGTTAAAGATGTCGGGTTTGGTGATTTCAAAAATACTATTAGTAAATATTTGTTAGATAAATTAAGAGATACCGTTATAAAGAACTCAAAAAAGTTTGTCGTAAAAAATTGATGGTCCAACCGAAAGGTCGCCCACCATCAACATGTGCAAGTAACTAATTAAATTAAATTGTAAAAAATTTAAATAAATTGGAAAAAATTAGTAAAAAATTGAATTAAATTATATGTATGTATATATTCACATCATAGAAAATATTCTTGGAAAAATTAGAGCAAAAAATCTAACTTTCGGGGTTTTTTTGACAATTCATTTATGACTTCGGCAAATCGTAGACGGACACACTCCTTCGCTGTGCTCACTTTGCCTGATTCAGGCATTCCAAACCAGCGCACATACGGCACGACAAGTATCGGCTGCAAAGATGGTTTATGGAGCGGAGTGTGAGAGAGGACGATGGAATGGACACAATTTCCATCGCCCACTCTTACTTTATTTGCCATAAACCATATTTGCAGCCGACTCTTGTCGTGTCGGGTGTACGCTCGTGTGGAACCACCGCTCCACCGATTGTGCACCGTTGCAACCCTACTACAATTGTACTATTTCTGCTACGATTTTTAAGCTACAACTTTTTACTCGGTACTATTTGATTTAAGTACATTTCTTATTCGATTTAATTCGATGAAAAAGTATCATATCAAGGGATACTTATATTTTTAGTATCTACTACTGTTTTAATGGATTTAGTACATATTGTTCGTTGGATTAATACATTTTAAACTTGCTTGGGTGGCAGCGCTTTGTAGGCCGCCCCCTGCTCCTTCTTTGACGGTGACAAAAAATACATTGTGCCGAGGGAGCGCGTGGTCATCATTACTACATCATTTTTTAGGAAGTTCATATGTTGATACTCTACATAATATGCTCAAACCTAATAGTTATTTCACCCAAAGTTAGGAACACGATTCTATTTCTTGATTAACTATAATGTTAATATTTTGAGTATTTAGGAACCGAGGTGTCACTGTTGCCTCATTGTATTTACTTTACATGTGCTTAATGTGTCCACAATTATAGGGAGCCTTTTTGCGGTTCCTGATTTCCTTTTCGTGGTTCCTGATTGGTCGGCCTTCTCGAAGCGCGGAAATTAGCAATACTCAAATGCACAGCCGTCGCAAAAACCGATCTAGATGATACATAGAATCAAAAGAGGTGCTGGTGCTTTAAAAATTTCATGTACATATACTTAAATACTTAGATACGAAGATCTTTATTTTCGTAAGTCCATGGGGGGGGATTGATCCCCTTGATCCCCCCCCTATCTACGCCACTGATAAATAGCAATCGTCATTTATTAAATTTAGATGGACAATGTTCAAATAAAATAATTATACACCATCACGGCATTAATCCTGTTGGTGGTGGCGAGATACATTAATTTTATAAGCATTTAACCCCTTCTAAGTATATTGACCTGTGTTGTGAATATAGGTATATTGCATAATTAAAATGATAAATAATTGTTGATATATAAAGTGGAATCTTTTATTAATTAAATAACAAATAAAGAAACAAAGTGGCGACGATATCTACTTCTACTCATTTTCAGTATCACTGTCACTGTCACTGGTCTGAGATGTTGTGCCAAGATTAGGGTTCTTGAGCATATTTAGAACCTCTATAGGCAAAGGATGGCTATTCTTACAGGTTTTTTGTCTGTGACTAGTGATGACCGGGTCTGATGTTATTAGAAGCATATGCATCATATCTTCCATTGTTTCAGTTCTACTGAACTTCCGAGAATGAAACTCTCTAAATTGTTTGGCATCTTTGTTTCTGGCCTCTTGTGCCTCCTCCGACATTTGCCCTATAGGTAAAATGGCCTCGTTAATTAATTTTCCCGAATGTATTAAAATTTTATGTATGCTTTGAGGCATATAGTACCAATGATACGTGTCAGCATACAGTTGTGCTGTCTCTATGCAGAACTTTTCAAAATGGTTGGAGTTGATTTCATGCCCGGAAACTATAGTTTTCATGATGACGCTAAATCTATAAATTAGACGTTCATCAACTCCAGTAATTCGAGACGTTAATGATGGACTCATAAGAACCCGTCTCGCCGTATTTCCATCATTAGATGAACCAAAACCAGGTTTCGGTATGTCTATTAAAAGACCCATTTCTTTTCTAAATTTTTCTTGTATTTCCTTTTTTCTAGCTTCAACTATTTCTTTGTCCGTTTTCCTTATTTGCCATTTTTTGACATCTAGTCGGTAGGAAATATGTAGGGGAGACCGGGGCGCGAAGTAACAAAATTAATATTTTCAGTTGTAGGTTCAAAACGCCTAAACATTTTGATATGATTTTTGTGTTAAATGATGTCCAAACTATTCAATAACAATATCGTTGGTTTTAATTTGACAAGAAATTGGTACTTTTTTCAGAAAGTCGAGTTTTCTCAGAAAAGTCAGAAATTAATACTTACCCCGCGATCGGGGCTAGAATTAACGGTTCCGAGGTAAGTATTAACATAAGGGGCAACAATTAACAATCTTTATATTTTGCTCCATAATTAAAGAAAACGCAACATAACACTGATATTTTTTATTAAGTATAAAAATAAAAAATAAAACAAAACAAAAATCAACAAATCCTTAAATTAAAAACTCAAAACAAAACCTCAACAAATCCTTAATTAATTTCTTATTAAAAACTACTTGTACTGTAAATATCATATTTTAATCAGACTTATGTGATGTGTTGTTTCTTATTTATTCATCGTCTGAATCGCAATTTTGGCAAATATAAGAAATAGTGTCGCCTTTGATACATCCGGACTGGGCCCACTGCTTGCACAAGATGCATTGCACCCAGTCTGCACCAGATATGTCTTCATTGTATAATACACCACAAATGATGCAGAAACATTCATTTTCTGAACTGCCGCTGCTTTCTAGCAATATCTTTTTCTTTGCCCTTTCCACTTGTGTTCCCTTTAGTTTCCTCTTTTCAGTTATTTTTGCTTTGCCCCTGCCTTTACCTTGCTTTTTTTCTCTACCTTCTTTTGGTATTTTTCTTTTTAAATTTCTGTTATTTTCTTCCTCTTCTAGTGCTTGTTTTTCTGGTGTGTCGGTGAGTATCGCGGATTTTCTTGTGCGTTTGCGATTTAATTGAACCCGTGGCTGAGCTTTTGGGAGAGGTCGTACGGATTCAATTAAAAAACGGTTATCTGTTTGAGAACGTGAAGGACCAGCAACCGCTTTCATAGGTATTATAGGTGTTTGCGATTGCACCTCAGACAAATTGACATTTTTATTAGATGAATTTAAATCATTTTCTTTTTGTAAAGCTGAAGATATAGCCACTGGTTCAATAGGTATTTGTTCTCTTACCTCAAATACATTTATCCCTAAAATGGGTGTACAATCATTCGTTCGCTCGACTGGTTCGTTAGACATTTCTGCTATCACGTCAGAAACGCTAATATCCAAACTAGTCACATCATTTAAAATCTCAGGATTTTCTAAATTTAATGACACGTCATCAAGCATCAAGTTATCATCATCGACAGATGGTGTAGTCGATACCGGGCCGCTTTTGGTGGGATCTGGACGATCGGTGACAAAAGATGGCGCATAGTCTGATTCCTGAAATACGTTTTCATTGCAAGGCCAGATACCAGATTTCCTGAACGCGTTTGTCACATTCATGGGATTTAATGCCAATGGGAGCGAATCTCTGACTACCTCTGGGAGATCGTATATTTTCATGGTTTTTCCTGGGTTGTTGGCCATCCAGTTTGTCTGATTCCTGCTTATGTAATTTTTTAACGGACCATATACTCCCACATCGAGAGGCTGTAAATTGTGAGAGCAATGTGGTGGAAACGACAATAGAACGACATGGTTTCTCTTCGCTTTCTCGACAACTTCAACGTTTACATGCGAGTTGTGGTTATCCAATAAAAGCAAAACTGGATCCTTTTCAGATGGCTTCACATGATGAATGAAATGATCGAGAAACTTCAAAAACTCTTTTTGAGTCATCCATCCCGATTGATTACCAACGCCTATACATTCTGGTGGTCCGTTTCTAACAAACAAATCGTTGTAACGAACACGAGGAAATACGAACATACAGGGAATTGCATTACCAATTGCATTTATGGCTACAGCCAATGTAACCAAAACTCCCCTTTCGGCGGATGTCACGGCACCGACCTGCTTCATGCCCTTTCCAGCAACTACTTTCTTTGGCTTTTGCACTGTAGTTACACCCGTCTCATCCATGTTCCAAATCCGGGATGGGCTCAGTTTGTATCTTTCTAACACAGATCTGTATTTTTCAAAAAATGCATGCACATTTGTTCGATTGAAGGATGTCGCCCTACTTAAACTTGTCGCTTCAGGGGTTCTAATCGACAACAATGTATTTCTTTTCATGAAATTCGTAAACCAGTCATCTCCCGGCATTTCCTTAACCTTCCATGATTCCGGCAAATTCTGGATTTTGTAAAAAGCAGCACACTGGTAGGCTAATTTTTTTACTTCCGTAGGTAGCAGCCCGAAATAAATATTGGAGCACTTCAATAAATAATCTGATATTTTTTTCTCCTGCTCAGAAGTGAATACTAACCGGGTCTTTTTGTAGCCCACTTCTACTGGAACTCCTGCTTTCTTCTTTTTCACAAACTTGAAGAGCGTAACGTGATAGATTTGAAATTCTGTGGCTACTTCCCTGTAGTTTCTCTTCTTCTCCATTATTTCTAAAGCAGCTGACTCCTAGACCGCCAGCGAAGTCATGCCTCGAGTAGTTTTTCGCTTATAAGTCCTCATGCTGTAACATTTAAAATAAATAATTAGGTACCGTGGTGAATGTACAAAAACATAGAATCCATAGGTATATACTGTTAATACTAACCCCACATATGGGGTAAAAATTAACATGTTACTTTATGCCCCGTATGTTTTGTTACTTTTAACCCCATGGATACTTTTTCAATAAAATAAATTATTATGACGTAATAGTTTACGTTAGCGTTATTAAATTTATGTAGCATTATTAAGAATAAAACGAGCTACTACTAAACAAAAATATTGCCGCATCATCAAATATGCAACACGTAAATCAAAAAAGTGTAAAATGAAAAAAGTTCGTTACCTTGTCAAAATACATGCACACCACACAACTCGCTCACGCAACTTACTAAGCGAAACTGACGAATCTCAACCTGCACAGCGCTGTCCCGAGACAAATTCCATGAATCGCTATTTATGTGCGGTTTATAGTTTCTTAGATATTCGCTTGTTAATACTTACCTCTGTTAATTGAAGCCCCGGTCTCCCCTAATATACATTCCAAAATCTTGATGTATGTATGGAGACTGGATATTCCAAAGGATAAACTACTTTCATTTACAGGTCTTTGCATTACATCATTTATATTATTCATTTGTTTTGGTTTAGCACCGCAAATATGACAACATTGACCCGAAGAATCTGCTAACCAACTACATATTTTTCCATCGATCATTGTTAATTTAAAAACAGACTTACACGTCATCAGTTTTCCGTTGATATCTATTTGGTAAGGGTCAAGATCATTTATTTGACTTTGCAATCGATTGATTTCATTTTAACAAAATTTTCAGATTCTTTCTTAAAAATAATTTTTATTGGGCGACAATATTTTGTTGATGATGTTGTTGGGTTTTGCCAAACTATTTTATCAATGTAATCAGATGTCTCGCCTGTTAGCCGTAGAGGCACAAGTGACACAGAAAATAAGAAGGAATCATCGTCATCCTCATTTCAAATCGTTGCTTATATCTGCTGTGGCCAGCTGCCCCGTCAGCTCCCCATTTGAAAATGATTGTAAGATTAGTAGCATCAATCTGAGCCAACACTTCATGCTGTACCACAATGAGCCTCTTTATTGTGTGATTCACAAGATCCTGAAGATTAACTTCTGCTGATGTCTCTGTCACATTGATATTATTAGGATAACACTGTCGGAAAGATGACTGACCTATGGGAAGGAGTCAATCTGAGAGTGGAGCGCCTTCACATCCTTAAGGATGTGAGGAGGATGATCATCCGAGTTCCCGGTTCGCCGGAGAGCAAGGAAACCATCCTGGCCAGATTACGTCGTCAAAATGCCTGTGTGACGGACACTTCTAAGTGGAGGGTCAGTCGCATAGGCAGATATGGTGACGCGAAAAACGGCGGTACCATTCTCACCGTATGGTGTCCGAAGGAGGAGGCGGAGGCGGTCAGGCGTGCAGGGGGGAAACTCAACTGCGGGCTGGACCTTGCCTACGTGCGATTCCAGAAGGACAAGCCGGAGGAAATGGTAGAGCCGGCCGGAAAGGCAGCTGAACAAGGGGACCAGTGAAATGGAATCCTCGTCAGCTGGGCGGGAGGTGGGCCAGTTCCGGCAATTAAAGGTTTGCCAGTTGAATCTACACCATAGCAGAGCAGCATCAGCAATGATGACGCGAGGCTTCGGTGAGATGAAGCTGGATATTGCTCTCATACAGGAACCCTGGATCTACAACGGTAGGATTAGGGGACTATCTGGGAGCTTTGACACTCTGTACGTTCCCAATGCGAATGAAAGAGTGAGGACGTGTGTACTGGTGAAACACGGAGTGCAGGCGGTTTTACTGCCGCACTTGTGCACACCAGATCTCACAGCAGTACGCGTAGGTACTGGAAGTGGGGCTTTCATTCTAGCCTCAGCCTACCTTCCGTACGATTCGCCAGATCCTCCGCCCACCAGGGAGTTGGAAATTCTGGTTATTACCTGTGGCGAAAAAGGCACAGGGTTAATAGTTGGTTGCGACGCAAATGCACACAACACGGTGTGGGGAAGCACCAACGACAACCATAGAGGAGAGGCTTTGCTCGAATTTGTGGAATGCAACAATCTAGTTATTGCAAATAGAGGGGTAGAACCAACCTTCGTCGATGCTAGACGAAGGGAAGTCATAGATATAACTCTATGCAGCAACCGGATGTTGACAAGATTGACCAACTGGGAGGTGATGGATCGGACGACTATGTCAGATCACAGAGCCATTTCATTTGAGATAGAGTACGGAACCCCGGGCAGGGGAGACGGAATTAGAACAACGAGAATTCCCCGCAACACGGATACGTCTAGATATACTGAAATGTTGCGCAGGAATCTCGGGGAGCGCGTGCCAAGGGCACCGAAAACCACAAGAGAAGCAGAGTCTCAGTTGCATGTCCTGCAGACAGCGATAGAGAACGCTTTTCGAGTGGCGTGTCCTCTTACGTCAGTGGATGACCATGATCCCACACCCTGGTGGTGTAGGGAGCTGGAGAAACTGAAGAAAGAGGTCAGAAGGGCTTTCAACCAAGCGATGAGGTGCAATGACCCGGTTGCCTGGGAGAATTACAAAGCCAAGAAAAGAGAAATGAAACAAACTCTGCGACGACGGAAAAGGGAGTCGTGGAGGGATTTCTGCTCGAGCATGGAGAGCATATCTGAGGCCAGCAGACTTCAGAAAATGATCTCCAGGGACCCGGTCTCCAAAGTCGGACTCGTTCGTGACCCGTCGGGGAGGATGACGGAGACGCTGGAGGAAACCAACAAGATCCTGATGGAAGTTCACTTTCCTGGCAGCTATATCTCGGGTAAATCTTGGACTATTCGTAACAGAATGGCTACAAGGTTGAACCGAGAGGAGGCTAACGGGGTGGTGACGGAGGAAGGGGTGAGACGTGCAATAGACACATTCTCTCCCTTCAAGACATCGGGGCGTGACGGAATATTCCCTGCGCTGCTTCAATGGGGCAAAGATATCATTGCACCCAGGCTTAGGGGAATATTCGTTACCTGTCTAGCAACAGGATACATTCCGGCGGTGTGGAGGGAAACCAAAGTGGTATTTCTCCCTAAGCCAGGCAAGAAGGACTACACCGAGGCGAAGTCCTCCAGGCCAGTCAGCCTAACATCCTTTCTGTTGAAAACAATGGAAAGAGTGGTGGCAGACCACCTGGAGAGTACTATGCTAAGGAGGCACCCTTTAAGTAGAAGCCAGCACGCTTACCAGGCTGGCAGATCTACAGAAACGGCACTTCACCAACTGGTGCGAGTAGCCGAGGGGGAACTGTATACCGGAGGCATAGCGATGGCCGTTATTATGGACATCGAAGGCGCCTTCGACAAGATACAGTTCAACAAACTCAAAGACGCTCTGGTGAGGCGCGAGGTCAGCCCCATGATTGTAAGGTGGGTGGACAGCATGCTGAAAAACAGAGCGGTAAGGATTCAGACAGGAGACTCGCGGCTTCGAGGGAGGGTCAGCAAGGGATGCCCACAGGGCGGGGTCCTATCGCCCCTCCTGTGGAACATCACTGTGGACAATCTGCTCAGGCGGCTAGAGGTAATGGGCGTGCATACCGTTGGGTATGCAGATGATGTAGCGATTGTGGCACGTGGCAAGTTTATGAGCACTACGGCAGATATCATGAGGAATGCACTCCAAGTGGTTGAGCAGTGGTGTACGGAACAGGGCCTCACCATAAATGCCAATAAGACAGACGCGATAATCTTCACTAGGAAGATTAAAGATCTGGATTTTCAGCCCCTCATGCTTTTTGGATCGAGGATCAAGGTGTCTGGGATGGTCAAGTATCTGGGTGTATACTTGGACTCGCGACTAACCTGGAAATACCACGTTGAAGAGAAGATTAAGAAGGCGACAAGGGTGCTTCATCAGTGCAGAAGAGTATGTGGACTAAGGTGGGGTATCTCACCAAGGTTAGCATACTGGACATATACCATGATGGTGAGACCCATCATAACTTATGCCTCGGTGGTCTGGTGGACTAAAGCCACACAGAAAACCGTCAAGAGGCATTTGGACAAGGTGCAAAGAATGGCCTGCGTAGGTGTGAGCGGTGCTTTCCGCACCACACCCGCCGCGGCATTGGAGGCGCTGTTAGGTCTGCTGCCGTTAGATCTCCAGGTGATGAAGACTGCGGCAGCCTCAGCGATTCGGATGAGACGTGATGCCGCATGGCAGGCGTCAGGAACCTTATATGGGCACATGAAGATCCTGGATCGCATTAAAGGGATTAGGGAGCTCATGATGCCCATGGAAGGGATCACAAAAATGAGGGTGACCGAAAGGTATCATAAAACCCTCATAGGGAACGGAACGCTCCCCGAAGGGAGACCGGAAGACATATATATCTTCACGGACGGATCCAAGATTGACGGCAGAGCAGGTGCGGGAGTCTTCTCGGAGGACTTAAATCTGACCTGCTCTCTGGCTTTGGGGAATTACACCTCAGTCTACCAGGCGGAAATGCTTGCTCTGCTGCACGCGCTGGATCACATAAGTGAGGGTCAGGTGCAGGGAAGAAGTATCCTTATAGCACTGGACAATCAGGCTGTGATTAAGCGCATGAATCAGACAGAGATTAATGCGTCTCTGGCGCTGGAATGTGTCCAAAAACTGAACAGGTGTGCGAAACAAAATAACGTGACGCTAGCTTGGGTTAGAGGACATACAGGTATCGATGGGAACGAAAAGGCTGACAACCTGGCAAAACAGGGGTCAACCTCGGAATTCTGGGGACCGGAGCCATACTCTGCCATTGGCAGAGGGTTGGTGAGGAACTGCATCGAGAAATGGGTCGCTGAGGAACACCGGAGACGGTGGGACGCTATGACCACGTGTAGGCAGGCTAAGATGGTGCTTACGTTGCCGATTACCGCAGCCAGAAGAAGGATCCTGCATATGCAAAGGAGAACCCTCAGATGGTTGGTGGCACTGATTACAGGACACGGATGTTTCAGGTATCACCTAAAAAGAATGGGAATTCTGGAGGATGACACCTGTCGGATGTGCCTGGAGGAACCTGAGACGGCCACACACATAGTGTGTCACTGTCCGGCGGTGGCGAGGAAAAGGGCTGCCATAACTGGACTCCATTGGATGGAGGACATGAGGCAGACTCCCTTCAATCAGCTGCTTGCGATAACTAGGGGAGTCGAAGTAAGGGAGCAATGGGACAACCCACTGCAACCCCAATAAGATGACTCTAGGCAGAGGGACGAAAAGGGACCCGCAAATAGTGGTCTGATTCGGTATCCCTCGAAAATCTATATATATAGCAGTGTATTGCCTCTTAGTCATTTTGTTGTCGACAAACAACGCCAAAGCTTCATCACCAGTCATTGGGATCGGGCGTCGCACTTCCACAAAGCTCTTTTTCAACTTAGTAGCTCTTTTTGGCGAAAAGCAAGTCACCTGTTTTATAATTTCCACAGCATCTCGTTGACCTTTTAACCGAACACTCATTCTAGAAGCCAAACATAGTTCTTCTGAACTGTTAGATTCAACCAGATGTCGGACTTTTCTTCGTTTGACTGCATCAATGCAGTCTTCAAAGCGTTTCTTTGGTCTTCCAGCTGATTTTGTGGACCCAGGCAAGCTACCAAAGGTAATATTTCCACGTAACCATGCATCATGCTGCTTTCTAAATTTTTTTTCATTTCTATGACACTTCAGCCATTTTTGACGTAGTTGACTACAAAAATTTGCCAATGTTTTTCGAATGTCATCTTGACACAGATCGGATGTATCCATGTTGATGTTATCTTGAACAAATTTAATTACTCGTTCATTTTTCGAACATACATCAGTTCCTTCTTTCCAAACTTGAAATAATCGACTTCTCGAAATTCCACGTTCCAGCACTAAAACAAAGAAATATATATAAAAAGTTGCAGATAGACGCACTTGAAATGATTTGTAAATTATACCAAATATAATACTCAATATGTATACATAGCAAATTTAACCAATAAACACCAATCAAAAATTTGGCAATCCATAACATTCCTTTAAACATAATATTTTCGAAATAAAATAACAATTTACTTAACTGTATATATGTCACAATAATTGATACATTAAACCATGTTTAATTGACATTAATATTAAGGTCCTTACCTGCTTCACTTAAATCCATTGCAAAAATCACAAAATATTTAATAACTAGCACGACAGATCACTTCAAAAGGTACATATCAACTGGCCATTGTTCATTGTTCTTTTGTTCGAAACAATAAAACCAGTTTTGGGCGGATTTTTTGCAAGCCGCTGTAACAAAAAAAAAATTTTGGAATATATACTATAACGAGTACACATTAAGGTTGTGTTTAGTGCACATTACATTGTATTGTCGACATATTTTTTTTGTACATAAAGTTTCGCTAAATCGTTTACTCCTACCACTGTGCCCTCATGATCTTAAAAAATTACTTTCAAGCAAAAGCAAATTAAAAACGTTTTATACCCGCTTAAAAAACAGAAAAATGTTGACAGGTAATAACACGAACAAAGTTGCTGCACCTGATATCATTTTACTTCGCTCCAATTGTATTCATACGACGAATTTCGCCGCGAATGTCGGTGTTGTTGGGTTCGTCGCTGTAGTTCTCGCCCCAATTGTATTTACACCATTACGCGAACGCTAAAATTTTCGTCGCCAAAATTTTTCGACTTCAATTTTTTTTCGTTCGACTATCGTCGTTCGCCATACACGAACCCGCCCCAGGGGCCGGTTCGTGTATGGCGAAAACGAAAAATTTTTTTCGTCTCGGGTTCGCGTAGGTCGAAAAAATTGAAAATTTTCGTCTGAAGCCGACGAAAGGCAGTCGAAAGGTCTTGGGTTATCGAGTTTTTGCATTAGTACACGAACAATTTTCTTTCGACCTACGCGAACGCTAAAATTTTTGTCGACAAAATTTTTCGACTTCAAATTTTTTTCGACCGACTATCGTCGTTCGCCATACACGAACCCGCCCCAGAAGCTAATGCACTGGGGCCTCTAGACCCGATTTCGTGCTATGGGGACTAGCTGCCAACGGTTTCATTGGTTTTTCCTTCTCCAGCTCTACAATTTTTACCGACGCACTAATAATTCTATATAAAATGCTCCTATGATCCGGTTTTTCGTGATCCTTACGACCCAAGATCTTTTGTTCCTTCAGTTGTAAATTGTACCTGGAGATGAGGTTTGTTCCTATAGCTGGAAATGTTCTTCCCGGGGATATAAAATACCAATAATAATCATTCCAAAAATAGGGGCTATTCGTCTATTTTTCCACCTTCCAAAATTCGTGATATGTGCCGACATCCAGAACTTTGTATAGGAATATTTTATTTTAACACCCGATAAAAAAAACTGTCTACAATCAGGGCTCGTTTTTTTCCTCCTCAAATGCTTTCTAATCAATTATTCAATAAAAACTCTCCTTTTTCATATCTTCATTTCCAAAAGCCTTCTATGGAAATATCCAAGCAACCTTGGCATTTCTTTGCTTTTTTTTTCATTTCTCCCCTTAGAAAAATCTCAATGTTTTTTATATTTTTATAATTGTTTTAATTCCCATATATGTAGCAATGTTGTTTTTTTTTTATTCTTATTTTTTCTCCGATTCCAAACCATATCAGTAAAACGCCGCCTCCGTTACAGACTTTAAAAAGTTTCATTGAGCATACTCAATTAACCAATTATCGTTTGATTACGGAAGTCAAGCAGCCTTTCACTATTTAGATGGGGGCCCGTTTGAAAAACGACTTGTTTTCAAGGACGAGAAGGAAATCCTGAAAGGTGAACAACCCCAGCGGGAAAAGTGTGAAGGCCTTCCTAAAGAAGCTTTTAGGAAGGAGTTCGTATTCGTAGTTCCTAAAAAGTAAAATGGAAGGGTCAAACATGGATAAGTATGGTTTTTGCGTTTGCCTTGGAAGCAACAAAAAAGATGTATCACAAACGCCTTACCGGGAATGCGTGGGGAAGGATAATGAGCTTTTAGAGCTTTTCAACTCATTCCTCCTAATGACATAGCTTCACAAAAAAGATATGGAGCGGAATGCCAAAAGGAAGGCCTTTCCGCCTTCCAAAAAAGGCCACCATCATGCCTCTTGGTATGATTCCATTTCCCGCTGGGACAAGTAAAGCTTTCCAATGCCGGAGCTTATTCACAGTCTGCCATGAATTCATTATGCTTCTAAAGGAACATTAAAAGGAGTGTTTCCCTCTGCAAACATGCAATGTTAAAATTATATAGAACTAGCTCTAAGATTGATTACGCAGTACTCTATTTCCCGCTGAGGTATTTATAGTACAAGGTGTGACACAATTAATTGGTCGGAGCAATACCTCTATTATTTCTAACACGAATCTCTTATGTCTTATGTGACGAAAATTAAAATAATAGCGATTTGTTATGAAGAAGTTCACGTTCCTTATTCGTGAAGAAATTGTTGAAATTTCAGGGTAACAGGGTATTTTTTAATAAAATCCTTGTGCCTAAACGCAATGTAATAAAAGGTAACAAAGCACATTTATAGCCCCCTTAAAAGAATTAATTACCCAGCGGGGAAGAAGAGCGCTTCCACACGGCAGTCAACGCGCTTCTTTGAAAGCATGAAGTGCTTGCCTGTTCCATTCCACTTCATTTCCATTTTACATGGGGATGTCATTAGAAAGATGCGCTTCCCCTTACTTTCCTTAAACGCGCTTCCGAAGCGCGTTAAAATGGATGCAGCGGGAAGCACTTGCGATTATTGTTGTGCCTGGATAGGAGAAGCTTTTAAGCTTTTTTTTAATTGAAGTAGAGGAAGGAAAAGAGCTAAAGAGAGAGTAAATATTTCATACTTAAAAACTGGTGTACTCTCTTTTTTTACCATTAAATATAAGAAAAACAATATTTTAATATTTTGATAAAACTTTACTTAAATTCATAAAAATAAACAATATTCAGAAATATAAATAAAAACATAAAAAATTCAGATAAATATAATAGCAAAGTATGCTCCTTCACTAATCACTAAACACTTGGGCAGACCGACGAGAACTGAAGAAACAAAACCACAGCGAATTTTCATGCTATAAAATACAAAGAGAAATTGCAGCTTGCATCCAACCTCCTTCCGACTCGTAATACTCTGGAAGCGCATCGCTGAAGCTTCCAGTGGAAGCGCTTGCTCTATTTCCCGCTGGGTAAAGACAACTTCTAGCCATTAAAAAAAGCTCAGCCAATCAAATTTTCTTTGATATCTAAAAAGAAGCAAGTGTGTGTAAAAAGCAGATTACACGTACGAGACCGCTTTTATGTATGTAGCTAAATTAAATATTTATGTGTTTGTAGATTTTAGTATATTAATTTAGGAACAGTTTCAGTAATTTTACTTATTTTGAGAAAATTGTGAGAAATTAACTGATAAAAATCTTAATTAGCTTTGATTTATATAAGAGATGGAAAATACAGTGTCTATGTATTGCGTATGCAAATTCTTATGAGCTCACTGGATATTTCCGTGGAATTAAGTAGAAAAATTTGCTTAAATTAGCAATTAAACGGGGAACAATGTATCCATCACCACCCCCAAGTTGGTTAACAAATGTTGCTCTTTGATGATTTTAATGTGCGTTTGGTCTTCGTTTAAATGGGGAGATTTGAAAATGGCGAAATAAAGATTCCTTAATGCATTGGTAGAGAAGAAACATAATTTGGAATCAAGTACGGTGTCAGACTAATTTTAATGTTTGCAGCAATAACATGGTTGGACAAAAATACTAGATCACTGCGAAATCAAAGAAACAAATTGTATGTACCGCACGATCAGCGACTGATCAAGAGTTCTGACCGCCCTAGGCTAATTATGAGGACGCGCTCCTGCCAGGTGTGTCACGGACGGCCTAAAAAGTAGTAAATTCATCATTTACTTGCCACAGTGCAGGGTCACTTGACGGAATAGACGACTTTTCTTCTATTAGAATTTTGTCTTCATTGTAGATCGTCGCCGTCGTCGCTAGTGACGAGCAAACGCAAGAACAAGACAAGACTAATCTTGCCTTGTTCTTGTCTCGTTCTCGTTCAGTCTGTTTTGTTCTTGTTCTTGCAAGCATAACTAAGCCTTGTTCTTGGTTTTGCTAAATGTGCAAGAACAAGACAAGACTGCAAGAACAAGACCGTCTTTGCTCATCACTAGTCGGCGCTACTATAGGGCTAGTGTTGGACGGAGAAGCGTAACAGTCCGCGGTAGAAGAACCAGGGCAAGAAATCCTGGCGATAGTACAGCCAAAGATTACCCACAAAGATACGACACTCTCAAAATTTCCCATAAGCTCCCTTGCGAGTGAATATATCAATCGACAAGGTGCAAGCGAGACAAAATTCAATTTAAAAACAAAAAAAAAATCGAAGAAAGAAAGGGTAAATAAAGAAATGTTATTTCACGAAGTGCGAAAGAGACGCACTGATTTCTCTTCTCCGCAATTTTTTGTGCCGTCTGGACTTTTATTTTGCTTGTGTGAATTCATGTACCATCTTCTTGTACTTCCAGCTCTGCATGTGTTTGTGTAGTTTGCCGTTGCTCCGCCATCTCGCCATTCCGGAGCGTGTGTATGAATAGACAGAAGATCATAGATTTTTACTTTCCTTTTTCTTCGCACAGAAAGGATTACAGTGTCGTATCTTTCTGAGTTATGTTTGGTACAGCATTCGTCACCGTTTTGTTCCTTTCTGCAGAGTTCGTAAAAAATGTTTCTAGTTTACGAGGTGTGACTAATGAGACTTATTATATTGCTGCGATTGTGGTAACCCCTGCGACCTTGAAATTCCCTTTCCCTTCTCTCGGCATCCTTCCCCTCTCCATTGGTATATTTGCCACCGCTCTAGCTTGTTTAGTTCGCCTGCTCTGTAATGTTGAGTAAACGTGTGTTCGTGGTGCTCGTCACGAAAATGGAAAAACGAAATCAAGAACAACGCGTCGCGATAAAACTTTGCGTCAAATTGGGCGAAACTCGCGGCAATATAATCAGTCTCATTACTTAATTGTCACATCTCGTACGAGCATGTGTTAAAATGTTTTCTATTTTCTTTTCCTTTTCTTTTGTCTTTTTTCTGTATTCTGCTCCACTTGGATTTTTTACTATCGAACTACTCATAGTCTTAAAAAAATACGGAAACTTTCCTTAGTGTTTCCGTGTTTTTTTAAGACTATGAGTAGTTCAATAGTAAAAAATCCAAGTGCAGAATACAGAAAAAAATAACACAATAAATATCAATCCCCAAAAACGAATCTATGCGAGCGAGTGATATGACGGACGAACGACCATTTCGAAAGAGATAAGACAAATGAATTAAGCGCGGCAAAGTATACTAAATATTAACCACAGCGGGGAGTCCCCGCATATCGTTGATGATGTGTTTCATTGCTCGAGGCAAGCTGCGCTGAGTGCGTAGTGCGAGTTTTGTTTAATTCGCCTCACACAAACGCGCCTATACCAGCGAGCAATAATAATAAGAGTGATGAGCTAGAACAAATTTTCAAAAATGTTTCAATGCCCTTGAGATCAGCTGATAAAAATTTCAGTAGGAGTGAAAAAGTCAAAATATCAAAGATGTAATATCTATGATAAAAGGAGGCAGAATTGCTTTCACACTACACGCAACGTGTGTGAAAGAAAGATAAAAAATGAAGGGGAAGTGCCAATTTTCCAATTTAGCCAATATTTAGCTCAACACTGGAAGAATTGAAAAACTCCCGCGTTTTTAATGTACAATACAAAGCCAAGTTTTAGAGTCGCAATGTGTACCAACAAGAATTTGCCCACGCATACATATAAACATATTAGAGTCGGCTACATGTGCTCTGTTCCAATTCGACTTCCATTTGAATGTAAACATTCCAATAGGGGAAGCAAGCAACATGTTCTGTTTCATTCATACTCTTGTGTTTTTTGTATGAAATGTATATCTATCGCGCATTTGTTAATATTTTTGTGGACTTTTTGAATAATGGTAGTTCCAATCTCTTCTTTCATATGTTTAACTCTTTTACTTGTCCTTGAGCTCCACCTAATCACTCTTGTTATTATTGCTCGCTGCCTATACTTGAAGATTATTTTACAGTGCAACCTGGACTATAAAGAATAGAATGCGATACAATCGATACAGAGTCATCTAGCGGCAAACGGGAGAACTAGGTTGCACCGTTTAAATTCAAAATTTCTCATACAAAATGAAGTTAAAATTTTACGCCCGTTCTTGCGAGGCGGATTAAATAAAACTCGCACTAGGCATTCTGTTGCCAGTTCACCCACTCGCTTGACCACCGACCGATTTGAGTAACAAGTCAGCGTTTGTTTTGAACGCGTTTTAAAATTTCAAAATTTATTGTTAAAATCAGGGACACTCAAGTCTCCAGCGCATTTAGTTTTAGTGCTTTTGTCTCGGTCTATACCTTTACAAGTTCAAATTGAGACTAAACAATTTCTAATTGAGACTAAACAATTTCAAATTGAGACTAAACAATTTCAAAATGGGAATTTAAAAAATTCAGCGAAAATAAATAAATACTTTGATCTTTAATCGTTAATACTGCTCCATGTCATGCCGCCATTGAGGAGGTTTTTCAAGAAGGCGAATTTCTTAATAATCGTCTACTAAGACTTGGTCCATATAGCCCAATGTTCAATGCAATTGAATATATTTGGTCAAGCCTGAAAGCTGGCGTCAAAAGTGATTTAAGTATTCAAATGCCGCAAATCCTCGCTGGTGAGAACAGATCAAATTTAACGCAAACCGAGTTTCGTCTACAACGGCTAGAAAGTATTATTCGAGAAAACTTATCAAAAATTGATGTTCCTAGCTGCATCCGGAATATCGCTCACATTCAAAAATTTATACCAGACGCATAAACATGATAGATATGAGTTTTTAATTAACTTATTAATAATTTGTAATCCTTTTAGTTTCTTTCAATAAAACATTTATTTATTGTCACTAACATTTTTTAATTCTCATTCTGAAATTGTTTAGTCCCATTTTGAAATTGTTTAGTCTCATTTTGAAATTGTTTAGTCCCATTTTGAAATTGTTTAGTCCCATTTTGAAATTGTTTAGTCTCAATTAGAAATTGTTTAGCCTCAATTTGAACTTGTAAAGGTATAGTTGAAATATGTAGGGTAGATGCAATGATGCTAGATTAGTGCATGCGAAGACACGATTTCAGCCCGCCCCCCGATCCTCGCGCCCTAGGCTGCAGCCTAATTAGCCTAATGGTTAATCAGGCCCTGCGCACGATAAGAAGACAAACGGATGTTGACGATGAATTAAGATCCGAATACTCCAGACTAGCATCTGAATTCACTTTTAGGTCACGTGAGGCCTATACTACATACATAAACAAAGTAGGAAAAAATATCTTAAAGGGCCCTAAGAAATTCTTCGATTTCGTTAACACAAAGCGAACCTCAGGGTATCCGGCAACAATGACGAATGGGAGAGCTTCCTTCTCGTGCCCCCAAGATATATGTAACATGTTTGCCGTGAGATTTAGTGAAGTCTTCGTTCCCAAATCTAACACAACGCACACTGACCCCACTTGTACTGAATCAACGATCATTAACAATATATCTCTGTCAGGTGACGAAATAAGAGCAGGTTTAAACAATCTTGATATTAAAAAAGGTCACGGCCCCGACAATCTACCTGCGAGCTTCCTGCAGCGCTGTTCAAATGAATTAGTATTTCCTCTTCGTCTTATCTTTAACAAATCGCTCTCGTTGGGAAGTTTCCCTAAATTCTGGAAGAAATCCTCCTTAACACCAATCCATAAATCATCCGACAAGAAATTAGTGGATAATTATAGGGGCATTGCCATCCTATCCGCAATTCCTAAACTCTTCGAAAAGCTTGTGCACGACAAGATTGCACCACTTATAGATCCTAACATTAACGAGCAACAACACGGTTTCAGAAAGGGGCGTTCGACCACTTCAAATCTAATGATTCTTATCTCTGAACTCTTACGAGGTGTGACACTTAATTAATGAGACTGATTATATTGCCGCGATTGTGGTAACCCTGCGACCTTGAAATTCCCTTTCCCTTCTCCCGGCATCCTTCCCCTCTCCATTGATATATTTGCCATCGCTCTAGCTTGTTTAGTTCGCCTGCTCTGTCGTGTTGAGTAAACGTGTGTTCGTGGTGCTCGTTCGTTCTTCTTTTTTCGGGCGGGGGGCGTGCGGAGACAACCATTGTGAGCTTTGGCGTTTGGTTTCCGGGTCGTATTGAAAAAACCAGCTCTCATCGCCTGTAATAACTCGATCAAGCAGCGTGGGATCGTTTTCCACTTGTTCCAAACAGTCTTCTGCGACGGTCATTCGATGCTGCTTTTGCTCCTCGGAAAGGTTCCTTGGAACCATCTTCGCGCACAACTTTCTCATCCCTAAATCGTCGGTTAAAATTTGTCTGACTGTTTCACGGTTCATACCCGACTCCGACGCCAACATTCGAACTGTTAAACGCCGATCTTCACGGATCAGGGCGCGCACACGCTGCGCATTCGTGTCAGTCCGCACCTCGACTGGTCTCCCGCTCCCCGCCTCGTCTTCCACGCTTTCACGCCCCTCCTTAAACTCTTTATGCCATCGAAACACCTGGGCACGACTAAGAGCACTATCACCATGCACTTTTACAATTTTAACGTACGTTTCCGAAGCTGTTTCGCCCAATTTGACGCAAAATTTTATCGCGACGCGTTGTTCTTGATTTCGTTTTTCCATTTTCGTGACGAGCACCATGAACACACGTTTACTCAACTCGACAGAGCAGGCGAACTAAACAAGCTAGAGCGATGGCAAATATATCAATGGAGAGGGGAAGGATGCCGAGAGAAGGGAAAGGGAATTTCAAGGTTGCAGGGTTACCACAATCGCGGCAATATAATCAGTCTCATTACTTAATTGTCACACCTCGTATGTGGTATGGAGAACGGCCATCAAATTGATGCTATCTACACGGACTTTAGCAAGGCCTTTGATCGTGTGGACCACCATATTTTGATTACTAAGTTATTCAAATTTGGAATTACCGGCCGTGCCCTGGAATGGATAAAATCATATCTTAGCGGTAGAACTCAGGTCGTCAGATTTCAAGGATTCTTATCCCAAGAAATCGAAGTTGCCGACACCGGGTCCCCCAGGGAAGTCATCTTGGTCCGCTCTTGTTTAACATCTTTATCTCCGATCTGTCTCACAAATTAAATAATATACCACATCTCTTTTATGCAGACGACCTGAAAATATATAGCGTTATAAGGTCCGACACCGATGTATCATTCCTTCAGACGAAACTTAATGCATTGCAGGACTGGTGTAACACCAATAAGCTGCAACTTAACACTAGCAAATGCCATGCAATAACCTTCTCCCGGAAAAAAAGCGTACAACTGCAGCAATGCTATCTTGACAACAAGTTATTAAACCATGTTGATCAAATCGTAGACCTAGGCGTTGTCTTAGACAATAAGTTAAACTTTAACCTACACTACGATAGTATTACTGCCAGAGCTAATAAACTCCTTGGTTTTATAAAAAGAAGGGCTAAGGAATTTGATAACATCTGGGTCACAAAAACTCTTTTCTGCTCACTGGTTCACCCAATCCTGGAATACGCATGCCCTGTCTGGGATCCCATATTTCACGCCAGCAGCAACAGGATTGAATCCATTCAAAAGCAATTTCTCCTGTTCGCACTAAGAAATCTATATAACCCCGCTGATTATCATAGTCTTCCACACTATACAGACAGGCTCAAAGTTTTGGATCTTTTACCGCTGTCATGCAGGAGAAAAATGCTCATCTCTTGCCTCACCTTGGATATTCTAAACGGCGATCTCAAGGTGAAGTTCTTGTCGGATAGGATAATACTCAATGAAGTAGTTCGGCGTACTAGGCACACGAAACTACTTAAGGAATATTCTCATCGCACCGACTACGCAAGGAACGAGCCCATTATTACATAGATGTTGCATGGTCTTCAATGATCATAATCAATGCTTTCCCCATCCCACTAACATATTGTCCTATAAAAGAAAGTTAATACTAATGATGAAACCCCAAACTCCCGTTAATGCTTAAGCAATAAAATTAGTATAGTAGATTTAGCCTACATATAGCCTAGCCCAATTATACCTGTACCTGACTTAGCATCTAATGTGATAATTAATTAAGCTATTGTTAAAAAGTGTACTTAGATTTAAGTGTGCCTTGTTTGGCAAAATAAATAAATAAACAGTGATTTTAAATTGGAAAGCTGATCGTACAAATGCAATTCTTTGTAATCACAATTGTATCGACGGACAAAAGCTTTTGGTTAATTTATTATATAATATTTTCGCCTGATTATCAACGTGTGCATCATCATATAAATATGTAAATATGACATTCCACGTCAAATCGGACAAAATTTGTCGACCCCCCTCCGTTTTGGCTGAAAGTTTTCAGGGACTTTGGGCAACTATTTAAGACTACAAAAAATTTTTTTTTAGAATTTTTTCATTAATCTATTGATCAATAAAAATTAAATGTGTTTTTTCGGGATTTTCATGAATTTTGACTTTATTTTTTGATTTTGGCTCTATATCTTTCGTTGGGGTCGACGTTTTTGATAGGTTTTACATGTTTTCAGGTCAGAGGAGTTGTTTACAAACAAATTTTCTGAAAAACATAAACATATTTTCGAATTCAAGGTCAAAAGGTCAAAAAATAGTAAAAAACTTTAAAATTCAATTTCTCAAATACCCCATCTCGAAAATGGACGTTTTTGGTGTCTAAATGTTCGGGAGAAGTCACTCTAACACCTCGATCAAAAATCTCGGTGGGCTCTTAAGGATTTCGAAAGTTATGAGTATTTGTTTATAATCTTTAATTTTTTGCGATATTTATTGAATTTTTTGCCCTGGATATAGTTGAAACGTCATCAATTTTCACCAAAACTTGTATAAAGGGTTATTTTTGGAGGCTGATTACGAATCTGCGGCCAGATTTTCAAAATTCAAAATGGCTGCCAAGATGGCGGTCCAAAATTCATTTCATGGAAAGAGGTTCATTTTTTTGAATATCTGACCACAGATTCGTAATCAGCCGCCAAAAAAAACCCTTTATACAAGTTTTGGTGAAAATTGATGACGTTTCAACTATATCCAGGGCAAAAAATTCAATAAATATCGCAAAAAATTAAAGATTATAAACAAATACTCATAACTTTCGAAATCCTTAAGAGCCCACCGAGATTTTTGATCGAGGTGTTAGAGTGACTTCTCCCGAACATTTAGACACCAAAAACGTCCATTTTCGAGATGGGGTATTTGAGAAATTGAATTTTAAAGTTTTTTACTATTTTTTGACCTTTTGACCTTGAATTCGAAAATATGTTTATGTTTTTCAGAAAATTTGTTTGTAAACAACCCCTCTGACCTGAAAACATGTAAAACCTATCAAAAACGTCGACCCCAACGAAAGATATAGAGCCAAAATCGAGAAAGAAAGTCAAAATTCATAAAAATCCCTAAAAAAAGCATTTAAGTTTTATTGTCAATATATTGTCGAAAAAATTCTAAAAAAATTTTTTTTGTAGTCTTAAATAGTTGCCCAAAGTCCCTGAAAACTTTCAGCCAAAACGGAGGGGGGTCGAAAAATTTTGTCCGATTTGACGTGGAATGTCCCATATGTGTTTACATAATTATCCGTCTGGTGATAAGAGTCACCTTGCTAAAGATCTATGCACTAAAAAATACCCTAACCCGTCTTGAACGTGAAATTATATGAATTTATCGTTGTCGCTGTTGTTTTTATGTGACAAGAATTAACAGGAATTATTTCTTTCGGTTTCATGAATCTATGAGAGACTATCCACAAAATCACACCCAAGACACAAACCCGCCACAGCGATGTTCAACTGCAGTTTCGATCCCCAGCGTGGAAGCTCACGAATCACTTATCGCAGCGACATCTCTAAATACCAGCTTGGAAGATTACAGTTCGAGTTTTGTGTACAATCATCGTGCATCAAACTAGCTCAATGGTTGGAAATTTGCTTGCTTTCGAAAATGTAGAAAAATTATGAAAAGAAAAAGGCTCAACTTGCATAGAAAATTACCCCACGTCCGGCAGCTGAGAGAAATATCTCAAAAAATAGATAAAATTCAGTATCAATAAATGCCATTCTTCCAGTTGTCATCCTAACTGACTAAATAGAAAAAAATTTCTCGAAATATTCACTCAAGCGTAGTATACTAAAGATATTGATCTTAAAAAAAATACTTGGCTTTCTGGCATGCAATAGAACTGTATATTGACCATGTTCCCAAAAAAGCTTACAGTAGCTAACCTAACCTAACCTAAAAATATAATTGTAACAACATCTGCAAACTAATTCTTTCTGATGGTGAAAACAGATTAAGTGGAATATGGTAAAGGTTTCACTAGACCTTATGACCACTTCTCACATGGACCACTTCCAATAAAGACAACTCCCAAAAGGAACACTTCGTAAAAAGTCCATCTTCGAAACGACTACGTCTCATAGGTGACGGTGAAAATAATTCTTTTGAGCAGCAGTAGGAGGATAAGTCACTTTGGGAAGTTATTCTTTTGGGAAAATGTCATATTCTTCAACCGCTGGAATAGCATCGCGGATCCTGATATCATTTTGATGGAAAAATGGCACACAATCCTCTATGGGCTCGTCGTGATTTGATAATTTTCAATATATCAACGTCGTTGGTAGTACCAGCATACGGTCCAGTTACATCTCATATCTGACCGTATTTGTGGAGACTATAGCTGACGCACTGAAATAGAAATTTCGAACTTCCATCTAAAAGTGATGTGGTAAGCGAAACATGGCTTACTAAAAATGTAAATTCAAGAATTCTGTCCATTCCTAACTATAGCCTCTTTAGAAATGACCGGATATCTCGTAGGGGAGGCGGAGTTGGAATTTATGTTCACAGCTCCTTGAGATGCTCCATTATTTATTCATCAACAAGTATTGAAAATACACAATCTTTGGCTGTTAAGGTGGACTCCGGATTTGAAAAATGCGCTATCGTTGGTATCTACCGACCGCCTGGTGGCACCTTCTGTTTAGATGACGTCACCCACTTAAAAATGGCCCTCTCACCTATTATTTTTAAATATCACAATATAATTACTTGTGGTGACTTAAATATTAATGCGCTTAAACCAAGTACCTCTTTAAACAACTTGTTTTACCTTTGTCAGATCCTCAACCTAGAAATAGTCAATTGCTTGCCCACCTTTTTTAATGCTACCATACCATCACAACTTGATTATTTTTTGGTAGGTGACATTACGAAAGTGGTTTTTCACAACCAACTCACTCCTCCTAGTAATTTCGATCATGATCTTCTCTTTCTCTCCTACAAGATGCAGCTCCTTCCCATTCCCCAGTTTCGCTCTATTTCTTTTAGAGACTTTAAGAGTATCAATCTAGAGCTACTTGGTAATGAATGCATTGCGGCTTCGTGGGACAACGTCCTGACTTCGAATACTGTGGACGAAAAACTTCAAAATTTTTATGAAGTTATAGCTGCTCTCTTTGAGCAATTTGTCCCATTACGTACAATTAAAATTCATCCCAAGCGCTGTCCCTGGTTAACTCCTGAAATACATTCTTCATTGGCTGAACGCGATTTTCTTTACCATCAATACAAAAGGACGCGCAGTGAAGCAGTTCGTAAGATGTATAAAAAAGTCCGTAATAAAACGATTGCTCTTCTACGATCTGCTAAACGATCCTACGCTAAAAATTTGCTCGACATTAATTTACCCCAAAAAAATTATGGCGCAATATTCGTGATTTGGGTACGTATGGGAATGATTCTCAACAAGTGTTGGTAGAGCCCAATATATTAAACGAGTACTTTTCATCCATCTCTGAGAGTAACTCTGCTCCAGTTGAAGGTAGCTGTACCAACCTATGCCCACCGGATGGCTTTTCTTTTCGTTGTATCGATAACCATGAACTTCTTTTTGCGTTGTTCTCTGTCAAATCAAACGCCGTGGGTGTTGACAACGTCTCTCCAAAGTTCATGAAATTGATCGCCCCATTTATATCTAATGTCCTTACTCATATTTTTAACACCTGCCTTACAGTTTGTCAGTTTCCTAGCCAATGGAAACAGGCTCTTGTTGTACCTATTCCGAAAAAGGTCTCTCCTTCGCAACCATCTGACTTCCGTCCAATCAGTCTTCTATGTTTCCTTTCTAAAGTTTTTGAAAAAATTATTGCTAAGCAGCTCATGTACTATCTAAATCAAAGTAGTCTTCTCTCTATATGGCAATCTGGTTTCAGGTCTGGGCACAGCTGCGAAACGGCACTCTTAAAAGTTTCAACTGATATTTTTGAGTCACTTGATAACAATAAAATTGCAATCTTAGTTCTACTCGATTTCTCAAAAGCATTTGACTCAGTTGACCATATGATGTTACTTGAAAAACTAGGCAGAAATTTTGGACTCGGCCCTACTGCAGTCAAACTTTTTGAAAGCTATCTCCAGGAGCGCTCTCAAATTGTTAAGGTACAAGAATCTTTCTCCGAACCAGCGCTTCTTCATTGTGGAGTACCTCAAGGCTCTATCCCGGGCCCCTTGCTTTTCAGCCTTTATATAAACGACCTTCCAAATGTAGTCAAACATTGTTCCATACATCTATATGCTGATGATGTGCAGATCTATTTAAGCAAACCTCTTGAACTTATCGAGGATTGTACTGTTCAGCTAAACAGTGATCTGAAACGTGTGACTGGGTCAGTTCAGTACAAATTACTGCTGAACCCTACCAAGTCGTCCTGCCTTGTCGTCAGCAAAACTCCTGTTGACATTGAAAATCTGTTCCCAATTAAAATTAATGGTAATGTTTTACCCTATGTTGACTCTGTAAGAAATCTGGGAGTCGAGCTCAACTGTAAATTCAGTTGCTGTAACCAAACCAGAAGTGTCCTTCGTAAGGTGTATGCCTGCCTTCGCCAACTTTGGGTATCCTCTAATCTATTTCCTCTTGCTTTACGTATACGACTGGCGAAGGCCCTGGTAATGCCCCATTTCACGTACGGAAGCCTAATTTTTTCAAAACTTGATGCTGTCTGTTCAAGAAAAATAAAAGTCGCGTTCAATGATACCCTTCGTTTTGTCTTTAAATTGCGTCGTTTTGATCATATCACGCACTATGCTCCCATTCTGCTAGGTATGACGTTTGAAAACTACCTAATATATCACCGATTAAAATTCACTTTTAAACTTATACACAGCAGATGCCCTGGATATTTATTTCAAAAACTTAACTTCTTGCAACTAAGCAGACAATCTAGCACACTTTTGGTGCCGCGTATACGAACAGTATATGGTGAACGTTCTTACTTGTTCCAAATTGCTCGGATGTGGAACAAACTACCCGTTTATGTGCGGAGCGCGTCCTCTTGGCGATTATTCAACGGGCTCTTGAAGGAACATCTAACAAATAACAATTTGTAGGGTCACTCACTTTTTGAATCTTCTTTTCATTTATCTTCTTTCCTTGCCATTTTTTTTTTTTCTTTACTTTTATTATTAAAACATTATTTTTTATATTTTGTTAATATTATTTTTCAAACTTCATCTTCTTTTCATTTTTCTTCGTTTTCTCACTTTTTTTTAAACATTATTTTTTGTATTTTGTTAATATTATTTGTTTTTTAGTTTGTAGTATGTTGTATTGATTTTGTCTCAGTCACCCAATTAATATTTTGTTTGTACGTTTGTAAGAATTATGTTCTTTTGTACAATTTTAAATAAATTATTATTATTATTATTATTAAAAGTGAAAGTTTGTCTGTCTGTAAATATGCACTCCGAAACCGCTGATCCGATTGGCAAGAAATTTTGTATTTAGGGATTTTCGAGTACCGCGCGCTGTAGTGGGTTCGTGTCTTGGATGATATCTTGTGGGGAATCAAGCATAGATTCATGAAACCGAAAAAAAATTATCCTATCAATTCTTATCACATAAAATAACAACAATAACATCAGATAGTTTCTGGATCAAGACTGGCGCTTAGATCTTTAGCAAGGCGAATCTTATTACTAGGCGGATAATTAAGTAAAAATGATGATGAGCAGTTTTTCTTCTGATTTTGAATATCAGGCGAAGTTTTTATGCATAATAAAATAAATTATCCAAAAGCTTTTGTCAGGTGCTTGATTTTTCAAAATACAACAATTTGTATTAGAACACACATGTTTTCATATCTATTTGGAAAAAATCATTAATTTCTCTTCATTTGAATAGTGATTTGAACAGCTATGCAACAGTTTTAAAAAAAATACGCGCTCCAATGAATATCCATGTCTATTCACTCGATTATTTTCAAAACAACTTTTGGACGTTGGAAATTGGGAAATTTCAATCAATACCATCGACATTGACCCTAATTGCGATTGTCGATAGCTAATCGATAACGACATTTATCGATTATGGACTGTCAATTATATATTTTGATATTGCTAATGTCGCTTATAATAATCGAGATCTATAGATTTGACAATCGACTTTTATTGATTGTTTAGTTGTTTACGACAAGCAGGCTAACAGTAGTCGAAATATTTCTCGATTTGGAGGTACATAATGCCAAAAGTAGCTCTTATCGACCCAATCGATTACAGTCGAGTCGATCGTCAATCGACAATTGCAATAGAGGACATTATTCAGAATCAAATATACGAAAAAAATGCCTCCGCTACAAAATAAGCTATAGTGCGCACTAACAAGTGGAAATTTTAACGTAGGCGAGGAAATGCGACATTTGCACACACATTAGCATTACGTGTATCGTATAAAATAAAAGCGCACATGCATTGTAATTGACTCTTCGAAATTTGTTTACGGGCAATAACACTCCCCCATAGCATCCAACCATGACAATAGTGGCAGTAAGACCGTTGAATTGTAACTGGGAGTAAAAATTAGCGGGTGATTTGGGTTTTCAAATGAGCAGAGTGACACTTTTTTTCGAGTGTTCTTTCGTGGTGGGATTTGAGACTCTCGCTGGCCATGAAAAAAACGATTTTGAGATTCCCAATTGTTTTGGCGCACGCCACATTATTGGCTTTTGGGTGCAGCGTGGCGCTCCGGGTTCCAGCTGGTATGTAAATAAAGAGGAAGAAGAATTAAATAAACGTCGTATTTCTTCGTTGTGATAATGAAAAACTTATGTTATATAATGTGCTTACTCGCGTCGGTTACAGAAGTGAAATTAGACGATATATTGCAAAACTCGAAGAAGACAATTGACAGACAAACAAAATGCTGTAATCTGCGTGTTCTATATTCTCTTAAGGATAGAAGATTTCAAACTTTCTAATTTACCCATAACATAAAATCTGCCCTGATTTCAAATTACCTACAAAGGTGTCTAAGATAAACAAAAATTTCTGCAATGTAAATCTGTGAGCTAAAGTGGCTTTTACCGAGTAAATTTTGAAAATTTATCCCTTTAAATATTTTCACTCCCAAAAATGTCTCATATTCCGCAAAGTTTAAAGGAAACACCTAAATACATATTTACTTAAAAACATGTACACATACAGTGAATCCTTGGAATCCTTCGTCGAGCTTCGCAAGCCTGTCTTGCTCGTTCCATCAATCAACAAAATGTTCATCAACTTCCGACTCAATAAAAATTCAAGTCATAACGTCTTTATTTATTGTTGGTGATGAACCCCTTTTTTGTCTTTGTATTTGTGCACTTGGGCAAATCCCGAATAAAGTGGCGATGGTGGGTTAAACAAGAAGGCTGAGGACCAAGGGTTTGGGGGTGGTACACTCGGGCTATAGTGGGGTTAAAGGGCGATGAAAATCTTATCTTGTTTACTTATTGAAAATCATCTTTGAAATGCGTCCTTAAACAGTATGAAAATTCATCATTCTCTCCGTTGGTATTTATTTAGGTGAAATTTATGTATTCAAGTGTTTCTGTCATAAATGAAGAGGATTTCGCCTTTATAAAGGCGAGAGAGTTCAATATTTGTCTAAGGATACTGTCTTTAGTATAGTACCCTTCGTTTTCTGTAGTTTTCAATTAGGAAGATTTCTACAAAATAAGGCATTATAGCGGCGAATTAATTGTTTGGCGTGTAAAGGATTTAATTATATATACGTATATATTTATACTCGTATATATTATATACATATACATATATATTTATAAAAACAAGGAAACTCTCAATCATCCGACAAGGCTTCTACATTTAGGGGAGATTTATGTTTTGTATTAAGGAAGGGGTTGAAGTAATTTCGTATACATCTAGTATCTGAGCTAGAAACAACGTAAACAAACAACGCTTTAACGATTCGCGGAACTGCAATTATGTTTTTAATCGGTTTCTGGGTATTAAATCTAGCCCCCATGAAATCCATCATAAACAATAACCGTACTAAGATTCGTCCATTGGATAAAGCTTCTTTGAAATGCCAGGACTAATTATTAAACTCAATTTTCGAACCCAACTCGTCTTCTTAGTAATGCGAAACAATGGAGTTAATTGTTCGGCCTTGTTGACTGGGTATTTAAATCCTGTACAATGAATGAAGCCAGAAAGTTTAGAAGTTTGTAAAATTTTTTGTTAGATTTAAAATAAATGCTACTTAAAACTAGCTGAGTCTGTTTAGCATATTCAAAAATTGCCAAAGTAATTTATAAAATTGCAATGTTACAATGCTTGAAAGCTTCGAAGCTATCAAATTTTGTGCTTAGTTCATGAATCTAAAACATTAATCTAGAAACACAACAGCACCCTTTTGTAAATCTTATATCTTTATTGATTGGTTCAATAAAATATATTCACTCACCAGGTTGTTTGATCTAATTAATTATAGCTTTTTTACTTACTGGATATTTCTTAGTAGAGTTGAGCCATACTTACACGAGGCCGTACATCTGCTCCTTACACGATAGTAAGTAATTGTCAATTATTTGGCGCTGAAAAATTTCCAATTTGAAATGAAGTGAGATGAGATTGCCGCAAACAGGGGCGGCGCTTTCATAGGTGCAAATGGTGGACTTGCACCGGGCGCAATTGGACGTGGCGCAGTTTCAGAAATTAAGATTTAACAAAAAAAAGTCGTATATAAAAATAACAAAAACATTTCAACAGATCCTACGGGCTAAAACGGTACGGGGGCCCCATTCGATATTTTGTTCGTTTAACCAAAACCTATCAACAGTCGGCCGCTCACTATGTTTTACCAATTTTATTGCTTTATTAATTTTCACCATATTGGCTTTTACGCAAACTATGAAAAGAATTTCCCACAATGAAGAGCTGATGGGGCGCAAGATGGCATTGTGCACCGGGAGCAAAAAACCCAACCACCGCCGCTGGCCGCAAATATATATATAAATATAATGTACATCGTACGAGAATAGGTTTCTTAATTTCTCACTCTTACTCTTCGAACAATAGATTATTATAGAAATCCCGCTTTTAGGCGGTTTAGTCTTAAGGTATCAGCTGATTGTGATTTTTTTTACTTCACAATTAATAAAAAATATAATTTATTTCTGTATTAAAAAATTACATGTTACTTGTTTCCATTCCATTACTGCAACAACGTACCAAAGATATCATTTTTAACACGCTTTTATTAGCTCCACTTGTAAAACTATGTTAGAAAATCTTGGAGGTGAGCAGGTAAAGCAATAATGCGACCTGATACTGCAATCTGACCAATTTGTAAACAAATCAAGATCGCGGTTCCAAAATGGCGGCCGATTTTTACAATGGTGCTACGCGACCTCCTCACATATTAAATGAAAGCATCTGAAAGGGAGAATACAATTAGCTGTCTGGCGTCATTCCAAATTCAAAATGGCGGCCAACACATGATTGTGGAAGATTTATAATAGACTACAAAATAAAAAATGTTACCGATCAACTTCAATTTCTCAAAAACGCGGATAAAGGCAATGTTGGCAGATACAATCCTGAAGAGGAACATTTAGAAAAGAGGTAAGAAAAGTGGCATCTTCCAAAAAAAAAGTGGGAGATCGACAGGTGAAATCTATCTACCACATTTGTGATACTACGATTTATTTCTGTTCACTTTAGAACATGAACTGCCAACGAGTAGTAGCGATAGCATCGATGAAGACAGTTCATTGCAGTTTGATGAAGCTGTACTGAATGACAGGGAGAACCAAGTTGAAGAAGATTCAAATACAAATAATACTGCAGTATTTAAATTTTCCGTTATTTTAACAGCACAGAAATTTTATGAAATATTGGTTTATGGTGGTTTATGAACGTTAAAAGTAAAAAAAAACAGTCATTCCACACGCTGAGTCAAATATATACATTTTGTTGTTATATTTCAAAAGCTCCCTTTTTTAACGCGCCAACCGACAGTTTTTTTGAAAGATAAAACTCTTTGTGCATGACTTACTATGTCGGAAATATTGCCGGGTCTTACACCTGGACATGGTTCAGAAATATTGGCGGATCATACACCTCGACATGATTAATGCCGGGGAAGATGACTTCTCCTGAACGAGTCCGGGAAAGAACTGAATTAAGAATGGTTTATTGGCTTATTTTATATCCTTTCGGGAAAGTTCTTAGAAGCTTTAAGCAGCTTCGAAGTTGTGGCGTGAAGCTTTCAAAGAGAGAAAAACTTCTCTTCGGGCTGGAGCTTTCTTTATTATTTGCTGCCTAAAGTTCCTGGCAAAGGGTTCTAGTCATGGTACAATAATTACAAGGTAAGCTCATAAGGGCCCTGTGACGTCACTCAGATCTTTTTTTTCCCCGTGTGAGGTATTAGGTCCAAAGGTACTGCGGCCATTTAGTTGGCCTATTGTACTACAACCCCTACACCTCATATTTGTAGGCCAGACCGCCTGAACAAGTTCAGCAGTCTGCCTAGTGGTTTGTCGCTTAGACTTGAGTGTTCGAGCAGGGACTTCTCGAACAAAGAGACCCTGCTCCTCGCTATTGCAGGGCACTCACAGAGAACATGGAGAGCAGACTCATCCTCTTCTAGGCAAAGCCTACATGTAGGGTCCTCCACCCTTCCTATCTTCCATAAGTGGTAATTTAGGGCACAGTGTCCGGTAATTAAGCCAACAAGTGTCCTAACATCACTCCTACTGCGCCGTAATAATTCCTTGGCCGTCTTAGGGGACGGCACTGGAAGGAACCGCTTAGAGTTGGCCAGCCCAGGAGCGGACCTCCAGCGTTCAATATGTTTCATCAAGGTCCGATCGGCCAGGGCCCTTTGCAGCAAGCTGGAAGGTGCCCCAATAGCCGGCTCTGGACCAATGAATGCAATATCAGAGCCCTGTTTAGCCAGGGCATCCGCACTTTCATTGCCTTCGAAGCCCCGGTGATCCGGGACCCAGACAAGTGTAATTTGATTGAGAACACCCAACTCATGAAGAGCACGTTGGCAGTCCCAAACTAATTTCGACTTGGTCCTACGGGACCTTATCGCTCTAATTGCCGCTTGGCGATCAGAGAAGATAAAAATCCATTTATTTTGGTAGGCCCTTCTTAAGTTCTCATGAGTGCATGCCAGAATAGCGTACACCTCTGCTTGAAAGACAGTTGCCAGAGTGCCTAGACTTATAGCCTTGCTGAATCTGGTACTTTCACTCCAGATTCCTGCGCCTACACCTGTCTCCGTTTTAGAGCCATCCGTGTACCATTAGGGTGGTTCAAAAATGGCAAAAAAATTTCAAAAAAACGTGCACCCACCTATCTTTAAGTTCAATTAAAATGATGATTTTTGGCGGCAATCGGAGAATTTTTGATTGACACTAACCATTGCCGCCGAGCACATTTCGTTTTAGAGATTTACGATTTTTAAACGATAATAAAAATTTGATAATTCTGTTCATTTACGTCCATTAAACTACCTAGATCGTGTTTCTATATGGTTTTCGAGGTCGCTGATTACGAATTTGACGTCAAATCAAAGGTTTGCAACATGACAGCTGTCAAAAACAGCTGTTAAAAATCGCAAATCTCTAAAACGAAATGTGCTCGGCGGCAATGGTTAGTGTCAATCAAAAATTCTCCGATTGCCGCCAAAAATCATCATTTTAATTGAACTTAAAGATAGGGGGGTGCACGTTTTTTTGATTTTTTTTGGCATTTTTGAACCACCCTAGTGTACCATACTAGCCCGCCCGGCAAAACTTTAGGAAAAGTCCAGGTAAGCCTTTCCTGTATATGTATGTACAGAAGGTTGCTTAAATTTTGAGATTTAATAGGGCATGCCGTCCGATAGCATCTCCGCTTCCGGAATCTCTTCTATGATGTTGATTATTATAGAATGTCCTCGCCCAAGACCAGCACCCAAGTAACCATTCGCTTTCAGCCGCAGCGCCGCGTTTATGGCGGATTTCTCTACCTCAAGGTGGAGGGGTACCAAATTGAGGAGAGTCTCCAGCGCTGCCGTTGGGGAAGTGCGGATGGCCCCAGTGATGGAGAGGCAAGCCATTCTTTGAATTTTGCTTAAAATGGTTATGGAACCCTTAAGCTTCGTTCTGTGCCACCAAACTAAAGCTCCATAAGTTACCATGGGTCTTATGATGGTGGTGTATATCCAATACATGGTTTTCGGTTGCAAACCCCAGGTCGAACCACAAGCTCTGCGGCAAGCCCACAGGGATCTGCGCGTTCTACACATCACAGTGTCCATATGCTGTTTCCAATTGAGTTTGGCATCTAGCGTCACTCCTAAATATTTGGCTTGTTGTGAAAAGCCTATAGTTCTGCCCGCGAATGTAGGTTCCCAAATTCCCGGTAGTGATCGTTTCCTTGTGAAAGGAACTAGGATCGTTTTGTCGGGATTGACTTTTAGACCTACACTCTCGCACCAGCTAGAGACCAGATCAAGTGCCTGCTGCAGGCGCCTTGACATGGCGTCTTCAGATTCACCTGTAATTACTATGACGACATCGTCAGCGTAACCTTGGGCGAAAATGTTTCGACCGTTGAGCAGCTCGAGGAGTTCATCTACAACAAGGCACCAGAGAAGTGGAGATAAAACTCCTCCCTGCGGGCAGCCTCTTGCTATAGTGCCCTCCAGAGACCCCTCAACATGAGAAACAATTAGTTTGCGAGTTCTCGGCATAGAGTCAATCCAGTTGCAGAAAGTGCTACTTAGACTGTGTCTACTTAGAGCCCTAGCTATAGTATCAAAGGATGTGTTGTCAAAGGCTCCCTCGATATCGAGGAAGGCCGTCAGCGCAACTCCTTTGTTTAGAGCTGCATGTTCAAGCCTGAGCACCAGATTGTGCAGTGCTGTCTCAGTAGACTTGCCCGCCTGGTACGCATGCTGATAGGAGCTTAGTGGTTGGCTTTGAAGATAAGTTTCCCTTATCGCCCGGTCGACAATTTTCTCCATTGTCTTCAAGGCAAAAGACGAGAGACTTATCGGCCTGAAAGATTTAGTCAGGGTGTAATCCGAACGCCCTGGCTTAGGTATAAATGTTATGTTGACGTTCCTCCAGACGGATGGGATGTAGCCGTGTGCGAAGGAAGCCCTAAATAATTTGCATAATAAGGGAGTGACTAGGTCGCAGCCCTCCTGTAGCAGAATGGGATAGATTCCGTCTGCTCCAGGGGACTTGTATGGTTTGCACGATCTAATCGCCTCCCTAATAGCTTCATGGTTGAACAAGGTATTTGCTTCTGTCCAGGCGGCTTTGGGCACTTTAGAAAGTTGGCCTATTCGCTGCCCAGCAGAAGTTATGTTCTCTTTTGAATAAATGGTTGTGCCTGGGAAATGTGCCTGGAGCAATATTATCAGGGTTTCTTCCCTAGACTGTGTGAAAGAGCCATCGGTCCTCCTGATGGATCCAAGATCTACCGACAAGCCCTTTGATAAAGCTTTATAGATTTTTGCTGAGTCTCGAATGTCTTCGACACTCTTGCAGAAATTCCTCCAGCTATTTCTTTTTGCTCGTCTGATTGCCCTGTTATAGCTGGTTAGCGAGCTTTTATAACTTTCCCAGTTGCCGCTCTTCTTAGCTGCGTTGAACAGTTTCCTCGTAGCGGATCTTAACTTGGAGAGCTCGTTATTCCACCATGGAGTTTTCCTATTACGCGTCCTCATCAGAACAGGGCAGTTATTGCTGTAAGCAGCAGTAACCGCCTCCGTAAAGAAGTCCGCGGATAGTTCTACACCCATCGTAGATTTGATTGAGTGCATGGAACCCTTGAATATGCTACTGAGTTCGGCCCGAAAGTCTGTCCAGTTCGTATATCTAGGATTCCTGTATGTACTCACATTTTCCAAAGACTCACCCACCATAAAGTAAATGTGTCTATGGTCTGAGCACGATGGCTCATCTGAGACCCGCCAGTCACTCACGTAAGTGGCAACTTGTTGAGTAGCTAGCGTGATGTCTATAACCTCACGTCTCCTACCGTTGTCGAAGGTAGGATCCGTGCCGCGATTTAATATGTCCAGGTTAGTAGTTAAGAGGTAATCAAAAAGGTATTCACCCCTTTTGTTCACTCCACTGATACCCCAGGCATCATGATGGGCGTTCGCATCACATCCTATGATGATCTGCAGACCGCTCCTGTTAGAGTGACCCACGATATCCTTGAGTTCTTTGGACGGTGGTGGGTCTCTGGAGTCATAGGGGAGGTATGCCGAACATAAGGTAATCATGCTCTTGCTGCCCCCCCTGTTAATCTGTATCATCACCACTGCCAGGTCTCTCGACGATTTATCTGTGAGAGGAAAGCAGTTAGTGTTTTTATTGTAAACTACACAGGTCCGAGGGTCGCCGTCCACATCACTGCATGCAATGCTGTAGCCGGTTGCCCGCAAGCCCTGTATAGCACCGTTATTTACCCATGGCTCCTGTACAAGAGCCACGTCGATAGCTTGGGTGGCCAACACCCTGCAAAGGACTGCCGAGGCAGCCCTACTGTGTTGCAGGTTGCACTGTACCACCCGCATCCTGAGGCTGTTCCCGCTGCTGTGAGCCAGCAGGAGTCTCCTTTTTTGAGCCAATCTCCTTGACTCTAATTCGTCCGAAGCCGTAGAATAGGGACATGCCCTGCTCTTTAAGCTGCGTGAGCGCCCTCTCGTCAATGCTAAGGGCAAGAGTTTGACCGTTCTGGTCAACCTTCCTGCCCATCACTTGCCAAGAGGTCACCTCAATTGGCTGGTTCTGTAATTCCAGCCTGCAGAGCACCTGCTCCGGTTCCCTAACATCGTTAGGAACCCAGAACGTGATTCGCTTATATTTGGGAAGGTCCTTTTCCTCAATTACTCTGAGGTTGGCCCCTTCCCACAACTGAAGCCTGGTGACAGAATTTGTCAACCATTGGCTGGTGGGTTCGTTGGCGCAGGTGATCTTGATGAGGCCCCCTGCCGCCCTTGCACCCAAAAACTGAGGCGGACAATCGCCTTTACGACTTTTGTCTACCTCACCCAGGATGGCATCGCAGACGGAGGATGATTGTTCCTCTGTCAATTTGCCCTCGGGATAGTTGTCCAGGACCACTGCCATGGTGATCCCAGCTAGCTTATCCCGATATGAGGGTCCTTGCGACTCCCCCTTTTTTTTCTTCATCTGGGGTCCCTGCCCAGCCGGAGAATCCTCAGACCGCTGCCGTTTTGGCAGTGCGTCAGTTGGGTCCAGCATAGGACATAGCCCCCTAGAAGTTGTAGGAGTTGGTGCTACCAATTTCTTAGGTCCAGAAACTTCTGGCAGTCCAGCGGTCGTCCAGGTCTGCTCCTTGGAGCCCCCCGTCCTGACCACTGTCCTGCCTTGGGTTTGTTGGGAAGGAAGTTCCGCATGTGGGACTCGGGTGTGCTCCGTGGAGCTCCCCAATTCCTCTGCAGCCTTCCTTGCCTTGGCCCTCTTCCTCTTGGCAGCACCGGATTTTTTCTTGCTAGGTTGCACGGTCATACCGACAACCTTGGCCGTTATTTCTTCAACAACATTGTCACCAGCTGCCTGGGCCAGTGTTGTTGATTGAGAAGCCGAAGCTTCTGTGCTAGACGAGGTACCTCCAAGGAGTTCCCTCTCCAGCTCTGAGCTGATACTTATTGCATCAGACTCACAACCTCTTTCTTCGTCTGGTTTTTTTAAAATTTTTTGGTCCATAAAGAGTCCCACGAGTACGGCAGGAAAGGGAAGGTCCATCCTAACAGAGCCTCCTTATTAGGATAAGGCTATATACAACTGGGTGCGCCCGGTGCCCAGAGGAGATCGTTAGAGACAGTGCACCACTACCCACTGCCACGCAGCCCTCGACACGATGACATTTACATCTTGGCTTGGTAGGCTTTTAAGGGTCTGCTCCCTACTACCGTCGTTAGTTGGTTATCCAGGGGGCACCACGAGGAGGTGACGGTTCGGTTTTGCCCCCCCACTCAGATCTTAGTTCACAAAGGAAAAAAGCTCTCTCGTGACGTCACTCAGATCTTTTCTCATATAAAAAATGGTAGAAGCTTTTCAAGATGGAAACAGAGCTTTTCCTTGCGAGCCTACCTTGTATTATTGTACCATGGGTTCTAGTAACGAATCATGGTTCGTTACAACATCTCAAAGCAAAGTGGACACTAGAATTGAAACTCTTTCATCGCACAGAAATTTCTATGCTTTTCGCTCTGTTGCACGAAAGGATACAAATTTATATGTGATGAAGGAGCTCCAATTTACACTTCCACTTTACGAAATAGGGATACAAAAGGCCCTTAACGGCGAAGAATCACGGTGCATATGGAATTGAACCACTTATCTCTGGAATTGGCGGTAATTTTAGTAAACAATTGTTTGACCCTGGGAAAATGAAGTTATCCTCTACTTCAAAATCAATAGTTTGCTTTTCGAACACCGCTAAACACTAGCTAACTGGGCCAACATAAATATACAATCGAATAAATAACGCAAATCAAACTTACCCTGCCGGGACTGCAGAGGTTCAACTTCAAAAGTAATAACTTCTATTTGCTTTGCTATGAAAACAGCATTTAATAGTCAAACTTTTATTTAGACATTCACTGAAAGTTTTAACAGAAATCGATATGATCAGATCACAATCAACTGCTTATTCGGCAATTTTACTAATACTGCTGACCTTCTAGCCTTCAACTAGTCCGTCCAATCGTGACCCATACCATTTTCGTTCATGTGTTTATTTATTAAACGACTTTCGCATCTATGTAAGCCTATACACTGGCCAGATGATAGCTTAATCTATTATTTCTCGCTTTTACATACGGATCAGTTGTTGTATCGTCGATACTATCTAGAATGCCATAAAAGGCCATAATCGGTACATACAACATACTATCTATCTAGGAAATCATGTATCTCGATTTATTTTCAAAGTTATTTTCTGAAACAAAAAAAAAAAAAACAACAACAACAAGCAAAACACATCTGATTGTCGTCATCCTCTGGATCAAGCGATCAGGAAAGTTCTTCACATATAATCCATGACATACGATAAATGTAAGCCCTTCACAAAGCTGGCTTCCTAAATTTCATCCCTTGCTCAAGCTGCTCGTACGATTCCTTACTTTCTGGGAATCAAAAACTTTTATCCACCTTAAGTTGTTTACTTATTTTTCTCCCTTCGTTTTATTTATATTTTTCCCCCTTTTTTTGCGATGGCATGCGGTAAGGTGCAAAAGTTTCGAAATAAAACTTCCCAAGCAGAACCGTTTCTATCTATTCGTCCTGGATATGGAGATGCAAAAAGATGAGAAAAAATTTGTATCCTTTTGGGGATGGTCACGATGGCTGCGGTAACCAACACCAGAAAAATAAAGTTTTTTCATTATCAAAATAAAATATACGGGGTTTTTCCCCCGATATTGGCAGTCTCCTGCAGCGGAACTTCAATATGGTGACTGCTCCTCCATTGGTGAATTTATTGCTCTCCAAAAAGCATGTATGTCCACCCGCACTCCACACTGCGGTGACAGTTCCCACAAAGCACTGTGTAAGTTTTTATCTAACTTTCAAATAACTACGCCATCTAAATGTGAAAGAAAAATGCATTCACTCTTCCCTGGCAGGGAAGCTGGAGCATCACACAATGTCTGAAGCCGAAGCACTCATTTCGAGCAAATGTTGCTGGTGGAAGAGGTCCTTTCTGCGCTCATCCATTAGCAACTAAGGAAGAACAATGTTGGTAACTGGAAACCTTAAGGAACCTAATTGAGCGCAATTTTTTCAGGTTTAGTCCATTTACGGTAAATTAGGATGTAAAAGGGCCATACTTTAAAACTTTCCGACGTGTATACGGCGGCAGTTGGAATGGATTTGCTTAAGAGCTGAAGACGCTAGAAGTAACAACGAATGGAGAGTAATGGCGACTTTAAAATTTTCTGCTGCAAGAAAAATTGTTAAAGATGACGATATTACACTGAGGAGACTCCATAAGGGATATTGCTGGGACTACATTGTACCTAAACTTTAAGAGTTTTGCAACGGACTTAGGGAGAGTTGTTCAACAGTGAAGATGAAACTTTTTGGGCGGACTGTGGGAGTTTAATTACATTCATGTAAGGACTTTGGGCAGTGGCTTGTCTAATCGTTGCACAAAAGACATTTCTGGGCAATATTAAAACAATTCTGAAGAGAGGAAATTTAATAAATGGAAGCATAGTTTCTAACAAACTTTTCTATGAATTCTGTTGTGGTTCTACATCGACTTTAGATATATCGACAAACCAAATTATACTTTCCAAAGCATGAATATTTTGGTTTAGGTGCCCTGTTTAAGCATACAAAGAGACCGCCAATAAATCTTTTCTGGGTTTTCTTGTGGGTGTATAAAATATGAGTGGACTCTAGATAATCCTTAACTATTTAATAACTATTGCCTCCCAGATTTTAGAGAAATAAGTAGTATTTGCTATTGTGATAATAGGAATTCTTTGAGTTACTCTTTCTGTATAGGCTTAGTATGAGCTAGTCTCTTACAGTTCGGATAACTCCCTGTTAAAAGAAAATAAATTTTTTTCACAAACTATTTTGTTACCTTCAGAGTAGACCAAATGAAATACAACTATTCCACTGCTTTCTCCCGAGTAAAAATAAAATATGACCTTACAACGGGCGAACACCGACCGTGATTGAAACATAGTCCTTTAACATGTGACGGGCCACAGAAAGTTGTTTGCAGGACAGTACGGCGGTACACCACACCCACCGACGGGTATACGTTTGCACATAATACGATAAAAAATTCTTTTTAATATCCCCACACCCGAATACAATGGGTTCTCCTATAAATCAGACGCATACACAAACGGATAATCGTAATCTCCTCATTCTCTTTACATTCAAATCTTTAAATCTTTTGATCAAGTTGGGCCATCGTGAGGCCGTGTGTTCTCCCATTAACAATATTTATAAAGCCTGCGACCATCATATGCCGCTTAAAAATCCAAGCGGCCGGTGTTCGTCCGTTGTAAGGCAATTTTTAGTTTTCACTCTATACACTGAGAGGAAAGCGCACGCTCCTCAGGAGATAACCGCGGGAGTGCCTGCCGGATTGTGCGTCTTTCGGCAACAAGTTTCTCCACCCCCAGTCAACACACTTCACATTCTTTCTTGGGGATACCGCGAAAGATTTTGCGCTTTCTATTGATGTGAAAAGATGAATAGGAATTGAATTGTGTTTGCTTTGATTTGGAAAATTATGAACGTTTGCAGTTGATATCTTTTAATTTCTATTTCAGCCAAATTTTATTATAGGAGATAATCCTAAATCGTTAAAACCACCCCACCTTTTCCAACTGGCTGGGCTCCCGCAAGGAAATATGTAAAATTGGCGTACTAGGTGGTGTTCGCCATCTAGACCTTCGGTATTTCAACATCCGAAATTTTTAACCGATTTTGACAAATGAACAAGATTTATTTAGGATATTCTCTACCATTTATTTCAAATCAGTTTTTGAATACAATGTCGATTAAATGACTTTTATCCGATCGAGTATTACGAGTATATTAGCTACTTCGGCTCGTATGTTAATTTTGAATTCGTCAATGGACTTCGGTTTGCTGGCATAAACTTGGGTGGCATAAAGGGGGTTCTCTGTTTCCTAAATTCGGCAGTTTGACTCCACCGGAGAGTGTAAAATGAGCGTCGTCCGCCATCAAAATTTTGACCAAAAAATCTGCCTCGACATCGGTCTTTCCTGGGATAGCATTTCCGAATTGCAAGCGACGCGGCTTTTCCGTTGGCAACAAGCACTGAGTAATTTGCAGTTTGTATGGGAAGAGATGAAGATCTTGCTCATAATCCTCCTTAGAGTCGGTCCACTCACGCGTCGTAATTCCTGAGATCGGCGGCGTTACGACATAATTGGATTATCGGCAACATTCCCTATTACCACTTCGGTCTAGATGGCGATGAGATGTATAATAAAAAAGACACAATAAAATTTAAGTAGAAATTAAAAGTCAGTCAAAAAGATAAATTCATCTACGTTCCCCCTTTGAGCTATAAGCGCCCGCCAGTTGGGAAACTCCTGCCTTACATTAAAGTTGAGTTTGAAAAATGATCCAAATTTTTTAAATTTTATTTTTGATGAAATACTTTTCAAAAATTTGAGTAACTGATTCTAACCCCCCTTTTTAAGCGATTTTCGTAATCAAACATGAGGGGAAAATAGTCTCAAATCGGTGTTCTGTTCCGACACAAAAAACCAGCGTTTTGAAGATCTACGATTAGAAAGTAGAAGCTGCTCCGACTGACAGAATTGCGCATGTGTATTTCTAGTTTGTGGCTTAGGAGAAAATTGGAAAACAGAAAACAATCTTTTTTTATAAAGTCGGTTAGAGCTTTTTTACGAGATTCTGGGTATATATAAATGCTCAGAGAAAAGAAAGGTCTTAAAAACGGAAAATTTACTTTTCTTAAAATCTGCACACGGCCAACAGTGACCGAGTTATCGCCATTCAAAGTTGAACATTTTTGTTTTAGGATTATGGTAAAAGAAATTTAAAAACGCATTTCGATGGAAATTTTAATTTTCTACAAAAAAGTATTTATGTAAAAATATCGAATTTCTCCTTATTTTCGAGTTACTTAGAAAGAATGAAAAGGGGGCACTGAGGGTCAGCTATCAAAAACGTATCTCTCAAAAACCCTTAAACGCAATTTTTCCTTACTCAAAGACATTTTCATTAGACTAATACAGATTATGCAATATCCTATCAAATTCGGCAATTTTGTCATCGCCGTTAGTCACAGAAGTGTTGGAAGATGTTAGCCCATTTTTTAACCGACTTCAAAAAAAGAGGAGGTTACTCAATTCGACGTGTAGGTATTTTGTAGTCCTGTTCACGCATAACTTTGTAACCCTATAACTTTTTTGCTTTTTTTTGGTTCATTTGAAGGGGGAGTTTCCCACGGTGGTCCCGTTAAATTTTTCGAAATTCTGATAATGGAGTTCGAAGTTAGGCATAAAAAACTGTTAAAATTAGTTCAACCTAAACATTTCATAGGCACCGAACAAATTACTTTTTGTTGCAAAACTGGTAGAAGGCCGGTGGGAGAGTGCGTAGCGCGTTGGATCCTTGATCCAGCGGTGTTTAGCGTTGCAGGTTCAAGCCCTGGTCGGTCGGGCAGATTGTTTTTTTTTTCTCTTTTTTCTTCTTTCTGAAATGATTTATTAACATATTAGTCAACCACTGATAGTATCAGCCATGGCGCAGAGGGCTAGGGAGAAGTACCCTCGCCTGGGGACTCTGTGGGGCTGCGAGTTCGATTCTTCGACTCGCGGTGCTTTTTTTCGTCATAATAATTTTTTTTTAATTTCCTTCGGAGAATTTTGTTTCATATGAAACAAGTTTTTGACATGAATACGTCTCTAAATTTGCTTCCAGAACAAAAACCGATGATAACGGAATTATGGCATATAGTTTTGATTTGCAGATCAAAAACTATTGTTTTTTTTTTTTATGTGAAAGACTAGAGTCACAGGAAACGCCCTTTATACTGTGTCGACAATCTATTTTCTTCATATAGAGTGCAATGTCGAACAGCAGCTCTAGTCGGGGAAGAAAGGAACTGTCACAACCTACCAGCGATATTTTGCAGTCCACCTACTCCCAACCATTACTGGCGACTTTGTCATCGGGGCATCGAGAAACAACTCGCTGGAGTGTCATGCCTCCTGAAACGAGTTGAATCTCATCAACCAACCGATGACATGCGCTTTGGTGAAGCGGGGAAGGGCTAAGGAAGGCTATGGCAGAAGGAATCAGGAATGTAAAGAGGGAAGAAGAAAGAAGGAAAGTTATGTAGGTGGGAAAGTGGAAAAGGCGAAGGACCGTGGGGCTGGCCGGGATTCGAACCCGGGACCTCTGGGATAGTAGCCAGACGCCTTACTCCCTAGGCTACCGAGGCCCCCAAAACACGCTGTTTGCCAAGCTAACGGGCCATTTAGACCCCGCGTTTGGGGTTTTGCGCCCGGTGCACTATGCCATATTGCGCCCCATAAGCTATTAGCATTTATGATTGCAGTTAAGGACAATAAAAAAAAACACAAACACTCGCGGAATGGGAGAAATAATAAGCTTGCCCCAAAAGTAGAATTAACACTATAATAAAATTGCTAGCGAAAAAAGATTAATTTTTTCTTTCCTTTCATTAATTTTTCCAGAGAAAAAAATGTCTAAGCAAGCACAAATAATAACGACACCGCCAAAAACCGAGAAGAATGGAAGCGAATCGTGAATAGAGTTCGGGACCCAGCGGCACCGACAGCAGCGTATCCGTTGCGGGGACGTCCCGCTCGGATCGCCAGCTAACGGATCAAAGAAGAAGAAGAAGAATAACGTATACTAGTTGGGATCCCCGTTACCGAAATTCGGTTACAAAAACAATAAATATATAAAATTCACGATTTGTTCGAATTTAAATTCAATTAAAATATTTTTATTTCAAAAAAAAAATTATAGGTACGCAATGGCGAATTTTTAATTTTACACAACACAACTCAATAATACTATACACAAAAAAGTATAAAAAAATGCACGCACAAAGTGACCGAGTTTTTTTAAGTCAGTTATGCCGCCAAAAATCTACACAAACGCTTGTTTTTCTCTGTTTCTCCTTCGCTTCACTGAAACGGCATTT
>CATLJY010000619.1:0-69982 GCA_949987705.1 Thereva unica
AAACCTTCAGGATTTTCGAAAGGCGTCATACAACCGACATTTTGTTGATGGAGATCACTAGCCTCAGCTTGGTGGTTCTTCTAGCTCATATCACGTAGAAGATCAGATTGTGATATGAGTTTGTGCCCAAAGTGCTCCGATATTTATTTGCAATTTCACAATAGATCAGTCGAACTTGGTGGGGAGTTTAGAATTCCCACTCTACATTGTGAATGAAGTTTATTTGTGTATGAGTGTCTTTGACATCGGCTGTCAGAAGATGTCAGCCGGGTAAGTATTTATTTTATGGTTTAGATGCAAATTAATTTATTATATGTATACATATATCTATATCTATAAAAATCTCGTGTCACAGTGTTTGTTACTGAACTCCTCCTAAACGGGTTGACCGATCTGTATGAAATTTTTTGTGTATATTTGGTAGGTCTGAGAATAGGTCGTAGGCTATTTTTTATACCCTCAACCAAAAAAAAGCTGAAAAATCCTAAAAAATGATAATTTTAGGAATTTTCACTTCATTTTAGTTTCAATAGCTTCATGGCCTACCTACCTACCTAAATGTAAAATTGCCATTAAATTGAATCATTACATTTAATGAAAATTTCAAATTTACGCAGCTGTCAAACCATAGGTAGGCCATGACACTATTGAAACTAAACTGAAACGCAATAAGCAATATAGTATACATACTTAATATACGTTAGATCCATTGCGGCCGTCTCAAGAGAGCGGGGTACCACTTTCTTCACAACCCCCTCGACAGGGTATCAAATGAAATATACTGACCCATAGCGGCCGTCGCAAGACCTATGTTCTTTGAGGCATGGTTTTTATTGTTTACTATGGCTTATGGTGCAGCGAGGCGTACCGGGTCCCAGCTAGTATTTTATATATTTTTAGAAGCCTAGGAAGTTGGGGACAGTGCAAACTTTAGAGGTTCTTTTTTTGGTGTTGTCAGGTAGGTATTATTTTTTTTTATAAGATTAATTCTGTTTTATAAAGTTTGTTTATTTTTAGGATCCTGAACAGCCACGGGTTGATGAACATTTTCTAAAAGTAATTTTTAAAATAAAAGCCATAATAAATTCAGGTGTGGGGTTGAACTTTAATTTAGTGAATTGTGTGAAGTTTTCGTTAAATAAATTAGTGAGGATACCGACTGCAAAGGCTTAAAAACAATAGTGTTGCGTAATAAAAACAATAGTGTTGCTTAATAAAAACAATAGTGTTGCGTATTAAAAACGATAGTGATGCGTAATAAAAACAATAGAGTTGCGCAATAATTGAAACCGTGGTGTTGTGAGAGTTTGAGTGGTAGGACCAGTTGCAAGGGTTTGCAGGATGACAGCAGGCAGGCACACCTGACAAAGGTTCAAAACCAGGTAATGAAGTATTAATAGAATTAGAAAATTTAAGAAAGGAGAATGAGAGGCTGAGGAGCGAGTTGGAAAACAGGCAGTCGCAAGAGAGTACTGCTAGCACATCGTTGGATTCGTTCGCACATTCCTCGCCAGGTACGGGACAATTTCGTTTGGGATTAGGAGAAATAAAAACAATAATTGAAGAGTTCGATCCATCGAAAAATATCTTGGCCGAAAAATGGATTGAAGGGATTGAAGGTCTACGGCATGTTTATTATTGGGATGACCGGTTGACGTTGTTCTACGCAACTATGCGACTAGGAGGCGCTGCAACTTTTTGGTATCAGTCGCAGGGAATGTGTTGAGAAGTTTTGAAGATTTTAAAAAAGTCTGATTGCGAGTTTCCTAGTGTCCGAGATGCAAGCTCTATTTTGATGGAGATAATGGAAAAGAGAAGGCAGCCTGGGGAACCCGCCGAGGAATATGTGTACCAAGTGGCTGCTTTAGGTAGAAGGATAAGGTTGCCAGAAACAGCTATAATAAGATATGTTATATCGGGACTGGGAGACCAAAATCTTAAGAACTTGTTGATGTCTTCAAATTGTTCTACGATGCCTGAGGTAATAGTGTGTATAAAGAGCTTTGAAGAAATTCAAAATCAAACTCAAAAACGTCGAAATATTAGCGGTGAGCGACAGGAAAATGGTACTTACAGGAGCAAGAATGGTGTTCGGTTTGCCCCATATAATAGAAATAGAGACGATAATGGGTATAAAGGTCGCGTGGGTGGAAATAAAGTGACCGTTGAAAGGAAGGAGGGAGAGGGCATCAAGGCGGTCAAGTGTTTCAAGTGCAATGAATTTGGACATTATGCTCGTAGCTGCGGGAAGGGGCCGAGAAGTCTTTTATCTGCAATAAGGTTGGGCACAGGGCGCGGGAATGTCCAAATAAATCCAAAACAACAGTCAACCGGATTGAACGAGAGAATTTAGACACACCAGATGAATATCATGAATGGGTAACAGTAGACGGCGTCAGAATAGTAGCATTTCTGGATTTGGGAAGTGAATGTACTACTCTAAAGTATTCAGTGTGGAAAGGAATAATTGGTCCATGAACGAAAGCAGTTCTTCTTTATTTGGCTTCGGTAACAAAGAAGTCGTTACATTCGGGAAAATTGCGAAAGTTGTGAAGGTTGCGGATTTGGAAAAGGTGACTGAAATTATGGTGGTCGGTGATGCGGTTCAGATCGCGGAAATGATTATTGGTAGGAATTTTCTTGACCAGCCCGATGTGGAAATTCTGAAGAGAAAAGGAAAGTTCGAAGTAAAAAAGATTTGTGGAAAGACGGATAAAGTCGTTCAAGATATCTCGCCAATTTTAGCGGATGAAATGGAAGTTGGAGAGGGTGTAGATAACGAAGAAAAAAGGAAACTGGTTGAGTTAGTTAATGAGTACAGGGATTGTATTGCGAAAGAGTTAGAAGAGGTCGGGAAAACTGATTTGATCGAAATGAACATCCGTCTGAAGGAGGAAAAGGTTATTCGCTACCAACCCTATAAAGTGGCTTACGGACTCAAGTCACAGCTTCGAGAGCAAATAGACCGCCTGCTAAAACTGGATATCATTCAACATTCGGATTCAGAATTATGCAAGCCCGTTATTTTAGTACCGAAAAAGAATGGTGAGTGGCGAATGTGCGTCGATTACCGTAAGCTAAATGCCATCACTCAGAGAGAATTTTCCTATGCCAAATATAGAGGAGACGCTGAATATTCTAGCAGGTCAACGAGTCTTTACCACCTTAGACTCGATGAGTGGGTATCATCAGGCGCCGATACACCCCGATAGTCGACATTACACGGTTTCGTAACGCCTGACGGGCATTATGAGTTCAAGAGAGTCCCTTTCGGGTTAACAAATTCACCTGCTATTTTTATGAAACTGATGGCAAAGGTAACCAAGTCGATACAGCATGGGAGGATTATACTCTATATGGACGATATTCTCATATCCACCAAAACAATAAAGGAAAATTTCGATGTATTGAGAGAGCTTTTGGATGAAGTTCGAAAGGCCGGGTTAACCATCAATATAAAGAAATGCTCATTTCTACAATCAAAGATGATGGGCATGAAGTTTCCGGTAAAGGGATCAAACCCGGCTTTAACAAAATAAAAGCAGTAAGCGAATACAAACGACCTGAAAATGTGAGGCAAGTAAGGCAATTTTTGGGGTTAACAGGGTATTTCCGGAGGTTTGTGCAGGGATTCACGTTTATTGCACGACCACTAAACAGATTACTTAAGAAGGATACCGAGTTTAAATGGGGAGAAGAAGAAGAAGGGGCATTTATCAGACTGAAGAACATGTTAAGTCAGCGGCCCATATTGGTATTGTATAATCCAAACACTAAACATGAAGTACATACTGACGCGAGCTCGCATGGAATAGCGGGCATATTAATGCAAGATCAAAATGGTACATTAAGACCTGTGCCATATTTTAGCCGCGCAACTACAGAGGCTGAAAGCCGATATCACAGCTATGAACTTGAAGCTCTTGCCGTGGTGGAATCGCTAGAGAGATTCAAACATTACTTATTAAATAAAAAGTTTACAATCGTCACTGACTGTAACTCTTTACGAATGACGTAAGAAAAAAAGAATTTGGAACCAAGAATTGCGCGATGGTGGCTTAGAATTTCAGAATTCGACTTCGATATGGAATACCGACCGGCTCATAAGCTGGCACACGTTGATGCACTGAGCCGAGCGCCGGTGGAAGAAGGGAAAGAAAGTGAAGACGTATCCGGAAAGATGTTTATCGTAGAAATGGCTACTGAGGATTGGCTGTCCACGCTGCAACACCAGGATACCAGAATTAACGAGATCACAAAAGTGTTAACTGGGAACATCATTAATCATCCTAACCAGCATGGGATTAAGGGGAATTTTGTGCTGGAGCAAGGCAGGATTTTCAAGAAAAATTCCGAACGGTCTTCGATTTGTTATTCCCACAGGAGTGCGATGGAGAATTATTAAATCAGCGCATGACGACAGAGGCCATCCAGGACTAGAGCGGACAATGGAAATTTTGCGGAAACAAGTGTGGTTTCCTAACATGAAATTTGTAACAAAGAAGTACATCAATTCCTGCATTGACTGTTTGTACAATAAGAGAGGACTCGACGAAAGCAGGTTTCCTGAAAAGGTGCCGATTCCGTTCAACACAGTACACATTGATCATTTGGGGCCATTCCCAAAGAGCCGCGGGGAAAACCTGTACATAATAGGAATAGTTGATGCGTTCAGTAAATTTATCCTATTGAAGCCTGTAAGAACTACCACAACAAAAGGAGTGATCAAGATGTTAGAAGAAATCACCCAATATTTTGGTTTACCTACTCGGATGGTGAGTGACCGGGGAACTGCATTTACCTAAGCAGAATTCAGGAAATATTGCTGCGACAACATGATCCAACACGTATTAACAGCGGTAAAAACCGCTCGGGCCATTGGCCAAATTGAACGATACTTCAGGACAGTAAAATCAGCGGTAACCACAATGACCCAAGAGGCTGATGGACGTGACTGGGACAAGACAGTGAAACCAATACAGTGGGCGTTAAATAATTTTAAAAACACTACCACTGGAGTCACACCTTATGGATTGGTGATGACTTATGAGCCCAAGGATATATTAAAAAATAAGTTAGCGCTGGCCCTACATGAGTTAATTGACAGAGATGAGGAAGACAATATGCCTCTCAATGAGTTAAGACAAAAGGTAATTCGTCGCATGAATGAAAAGCAAAGGAATCAAGCTGAGCGAGTCAACAAAGGGAGAGAAGAACCTCGAAAATATCAAGTAGGGGATTTGGTGCTGGTAAAACAAGAACCCCCATCAACAGGGCAAGTACGGAAATTGCAACAACGGTTCAGGGGACCGTATGTGGTAGAAGCCGTACTAGGCCATGATCGATATGTCATCAAAGATGCGGAACAAATGCAAGTCACCCGAAAACCATATAAATCGGTGCATGCGTCGGATCGATTGAAGCCATGGTGCCAACTGGACGAAATGTACTTGGACGAGCATGTGGACCAAGAAGACGAATTTGAACTGGAAGTAGATGTTAACATGGTAGAATGAAGAAGAATAAAATCATGGTTGTGTGGGATGAGAATTAGATAATAAATCTCGGTATTACCTAAATCGAGTTGTTTTTAAGAGCTAGTAAATAATAGGTAGTTAAGGAAGAGAAGGTAATGATTTCAGGTAATGAAAGAGTGTAGATGGCCTTAGGATCGAATGTTTGGAAAACAAACGAGACCAGGGTGGTTGTTCTGGAAAGCTGTTGGTGTAGTAAGAACCGGTAAGTGGTCCATAAGGCTGCAGTTGCAGCAGGAACTGGAAGGTTGTTCTGTAAATCTGTTGGTGCAGTAAGAACCGGTAAGTGGTCCATAAGGCTGCAGGTGCAGCAGGAACTGGAAGGTTATTCTGTAAAGCTGTTGGTGCAGTAAGAACCGGTAAGTGGTCCATAAGGCTGCAGGTGCAGCAGGAACTGGAAGGTAATTCTATAAGGCTGTAGAAGCAACCGGAATGTGAAGTGTGAATATGGGGAAGTCTTCTTCCTCCGTCACTGAAGACAGTGACGGGGTAGGTTGGCCGAACTATAGCAAGTCAAATCAAAATCACCAGACGAAAGCCCGGTCTGGTAACACTGTAAAATTAAGACAAGGTCTTCCCGTGGCTGCGAGCGGTTAAAGTGTATTTGTAGAAGTCATGTAAATAACATTAAATAATGCGTAGTTAGTAGATTTTATGTCCCAAGGGTAGTATGGGTAGGAAGTAAATAATTGTTGACCCTTTGACCGGTTCTACACATTCAACTTTGCATTCCACTTTTTGACGTTCAATTCTGTCGCTCGCGTCTACCCATTTTCAACTCTTCAAGAAGCAGATCGAAAATCTCGGCTGTATTTACTATCCGTGTACACTCATATTCATACATATTCGCACACTTATAAAAATGTTGAACGAAAACACAAAAGTTGAACGCAAATTTCCATTCCATTTTGAGCTGCTTTCCATTTTCCTTTCAACTCTAGTCTGTTTCAAACTTTGCATTGGAGTGAAAGAGAAAAAAAAAGTTGAACGTCAAAAAGTGGAATGCAAAGTTGAATGTGTAGAACCGGTTTTTTAGACGTCATAAATATCCCAAAGTAGTGCGTAGGTAGATTTTTCCCCTCAAATGCATGGAACCCAGAGCTCAGGGTTTACAGAGAGGTAGCGCAATTAGTTACTAGACAAAGGACTGGCATTATGTATTGTCTCAAGGGCAAATGCATGTCTGGAACAATAAATAAGGGTAGAGCACGTTTTAAAAAAAGCAGCAGCAGTAGGAATACACTCATTCGCAAAGCGGGCACGGCCACGGGTTGATGAACATTTTCTAAAAGTAATTTTTAAAATAAAAAGCCATAATATATTTTGTATTTAAATACATTTCTTAAACTGTTTTGCACATTTCTGGAAAGTAGGCATTCTTGTCATACTCCCTCAGCTCACTTTAAAGTTGTCGGATAATTGTCCTTTGGGAAGAACTCTGCATTTGGAATTGTTGTAAAGAGCTTTTATCGATTGTATTATTTTATCAGGCCTGCCCTGTAAATCGCCCATTAGCCGAGTCACTATTGCCACGATTGGCTGTTGTGCCTCTGCTATGAGGTTGAGTCGGCTTTCAACAATTCCGGCAAATGCGATCTTTTCCGGCTGCTTTACCATTTGATGAATTGCAGTTACTATTTCTGTCTTGGATGGGGCACGGGTGGTGATTCTTAGGCCGGGCGCAAATTGAGAGGCAGGCGACACAGGCAAACTAGCACGGTTTCTATGTCTGACGCTTTTTAAGGGAGAACCCCGAATTGCAACGCAGAGCAGGAGATACTGATACTGAGCCAGTCGCAGGCTCCACGCACACTTGTTGGGCACAGAAACTGTTTCACACGTGCCGCGTACGGAATTTGTTTTAAAATGAAAGAAGAATTAATCGATTTGCATAAATTTTCAAATTCCTCGCTCCATTCTGGCTGAGAACTTAATTAGTTTAGATATTCCTCCATTTCAAAACTACCTTCGTCAAACTGTCTAACAAAACTGCTCCCTAATATGCTTAGAAAATTGTGTAACGCAGTGTTTTTTGCCGTACTGCAGCTCTACGTTTACTGCGTGGAACAGCTAAATGTGCGCCATAGCTTATTGGCTGTCCAGTGTTGCTTCTTTGTTGAGGTTCCTGTGGAAATGAACCATTCCGCGGCGCAGAGATGATCTCGCCATCTTTGGAGTTGCTTCTCGTCATTGCACAGCAGCCTTCCATCCCCACTCTTTAGGGCATGTTTTTGTTGAGTGCTTTCACGAAAGCGGTTTAGGAATTTGGTACAGCACCCTACTGTGCTGTGCTGTATTTGCAGCATTTTACGCTTTTTCTGCGAGCTCTTAAGAAATAACGACAAAAAATATTTTAGTACGTGTAGGTATTATGAAAAAGAAAAGCAATTATGACGACTTGAAATATGTATCATCAGAGGGGTTTACATCTGAGGAAGCTCAATGGCCAATCGTGCAGATCTCGAGATTACAGCCCCATACATTGACAGTAATTGTGTCACAGAGGATTTTTGATTTGAATTAAAGCTTGTGCTTGCAACTTTCAACAGTTTTCGTAGTGGATGGTCTTGTATTCCTTTTTGGTTTTGAACCGGAGAAACAGTCTTCAAATTATCCAGTAGAGAGAGTAGAAATTTTATGAAGTATTTATAGATTTGGTGCTTAGTGCAGTGTCGTCTTTGAGCAGTTTTGAGTTCAATAGGTAACCTTAATATGTAAAAGAGTTTAACCCATTAAAAACAAAATGACGAACCGCACCGCAAGAGCGAAAATTTATCTGTTATATGGTTAAGGATTGTCTAGACCGAGCAGGCTCCCCTAAAACTCCTAACATACTGCAGAATAGTTCTCCATCTGCCGCTGGCGGCCACGTGGTCTATCTGATTTCTCGTTCCACCATCGGGTGATACCCAGGTCCTCTTGTGTGTCTTCTTACGACAAAAGTAAGTTCCACATACCACAAGCTGTTGCGAACTACAGAAGTCAACAAAAAGCTCACCATTGTCATAAGTAACTTGGCTTAGGCATTGATTTCCAATTGTGTGTTCAACAACGGTGTTGTTGGGGCCGATCTGTGCGTTTAATGGTACATCCACTGTTACGGCGTCACTTTCTTAATACCGGTCAAAGACCAGGTGTTAGGAGGTGATCGTCGTAATAATTAAAAAATAGCTGGAATGTAGGATAGGTGCCGGCTGCTCTAAATAAAAGAGTCTAAGGTCCGTTTGATACAAATATATTTCTCCTATAAATTATAAATTCTAATTAAATCTATGCTTAAAATTAACTCTACGTTACTCGACTTCTTTGCTTTAAAATAAAAATTTGAACAAAAAACAGCTGGTCTTCTCCAAATATTCCTTGAAGTACTGCCTCAATCAGGTAAATCCGCTGTGTATCCAACCTCGGGGGGGTGCTTCAGGAGAAGAATTCCTACTAATCTTTAAATAAAATTGTAAATTTTATTATTATTTAAATATGGTTGGATATCCCAAACCATAGAAATTTAACTTTGCTAAATGAGTCTTGTATGGCTCTTGTCCTATACAAGCTCATTTGAAATCGCCTAAAACAGGTGTAAACCGGAGGAAGATCCTGGTTCAAACTTGTCTGTAATGAACTCGCTAATTGTGTTATCAAATTATAACCAGATGAATATACTGGTGCTTTACACAATTTGTATACAACAAAGTTGTGATAAATGGAGTAAATTTACTTCGCCGAATTGTTTACAACAATTTATAAATCAGAAAAAATATTCTGATGCCCTCTATGCAACTTGTATATTACAAAATTGCTAGATAATGGAGTAAATTTACTGCGCTGAATTGTTTATAACAATTTATATCCAGATGAATATTCTGGTGCTTTCTGTGCAACTTGTATACCACAAAGTTGCTAGATAATGGAGTAAATTTACTGCGCTGAATTGTTTATAACAATTTATATCCAGATGAATATTCTGGTGCTTTCTGTGCAACTTGTATACCACAAAGTTGCTAGATAATGGAGTAAATTTACTGCGCTGAATTGTTTATAACAATTTATATCCAGATGAATATTCTGGTGCTTTCTGTGCAACTTGTATACCACAAAGTTGCTAGAATGGAATTGTTATCAAATCGAATTTAATAACTCCGATACCTGGCGGAATAATTCCAACCAGAGGACTTAAATTGCCTGCAAAGATTTTTACAAGTTACCGCAAGTAACTCTGCTTTAATCTTTTATTTGCTATGTGCCGTGGCTGAATTAGCCTACCGCTGTTCAGCCCTGTGTTAGAGCCTTAAGAAAAATAACTAAGCCGCCACAAGAAAATGAAAATTATTCTTGTGATATTTAATATATATAATAATATATATATTAAATTTTCAAATAGTAATATGTATATATATATAACAATATATATCTATATATATAATCACTATGTTGGGTTAATTTACCAATCAACATTAATTATATTTTTTTTTCTTTTTAATCTGCCTGCAAAACAACACTTTCGCTAAATAATCCTAACACAGAAATCAGCGGCTAAAAGCCCACCAATTACCTAAGCCCTAACGATAAATGTATCGGAACAATTCCTGATACGAACCTTCTCGGCGAATGTCCAGAGAAGATTAAATTTTTGATATCTGCTTTCGAGCCTCGTATCCTTCGCTAAATTCTTGTTGCTGGATATCGAGGCCAGGTGGGGGTATAATTGCTCAAAACTAGATCGTAATTATTAATGATGCTTTTCGACGTTATCGCTTTCCATATATATATCGTATATCGTATGTACTAAATTACGATATTGACGCTTTCCATATTTACTATTTACTCGCATATCATTATTTTGACAGATCAAATTTATTTTTGTTTTGATATCGCGAGTAGGATATGGCTTATGTTTCGATATGCACGCAGTGGACTGGACAATTTGCCGGACCTAAAAATTTTCACTTAATTAGACACTAACTTGGGTGATCATAACATAAAATCAAGATCAGGCAAAAAAATAAAAAAAAGGCACACCCGCATTTGCCGTCACTCGAACCCACGACCAATTTCCTGCTATGATCGATGCCGGTGCTTTATCCGATTCGACCACACGATATGTTAGAGGATCAGTTTCAAATGAGATTCTTGAATGTCATTGGCATTTTGTTTCACTTGATTTTGAGATTAAATGTGGTTTCAGATATTGTAACAATAAAAAGAACACTTCCACTAATTTTCTTTTATTAAAAAATCGTTCACAAATATTTTATAATTTAGTTTCGCACAGTTTAAGTTTTGTTATTTTGCAATTTCAATTTTGTAGATTAATATTTCACTCACCAAGTTTGTTGTAACGACTTCAAAGGAACTGATCAAAGAGGACTTGCGTTATCTCATTCTCTCCTTATATCACTTCGGTATTTTAATTTCCAGAAATTTCTATCTCGATTTTCCGTTTTAGAGTCCTGTTGTAAGGGGTAGACCATTGGAGATCATTTCGGGGATATTTTTTGTTTCCCGACGCACGACCATTTCCCCCCTACTGGGTGGAGCTTCTTCCCTTTACATAGTGGACTCTATCGGACTGTGGAATTTGTTATCCGAGACACAATTTGTAATTGGATCTTTTTGCTATGATTTTGGATTTGGTGCTGTCGCTCAGCATGTGATAATTATTTTTGTGATGTGATATAAGTGAGGATGATTTTGTGCTTTTAATTAGACTTATAGAGAATTATGAGAACTTGGTGAGTGGAAGTATTTACAATATGTTAAATTTTACAATATGATTATATTTTTGATTTATTTTGAGCTGCTTGTTTTTCCTGAGGTCGATGTGGCTTCTGCTGGAGGTTGTTGACTTTTGGTAATTTTTTGGTTCTGACGGCTGCACCGAACATACTCCCCCCCTTGACACCGCTGATGCGCGTGTCAATTTAATCTTTGATGGTGGGTATCCTTCTTATGTGCCTGTGGATATATAGAAAAGAGTATTAAGGAAAAGGGTTATAGCGCCCTGACTCGCTTTTGGGATTCGGGATGTGGAATTGAGATTTATGAGGGAGTACATAAATTCTCAGGCAAATTCGGATAAGGAATTATTTGCATTAGTTACTTGTATGGATAAAGTTTCTATTAATTTAAATTTGTAGTAGAATTTTCTTCTGGTTCCACAATTGGAAGCCGGCAAATTTTAGTAATTGGCCGTTTTAAGAGCTTGTCTTTTGTTTGTATAGAAACAACTCGTACAAATCCATCATCTCCGGTGTGTACGGTTACAATCCGGCCTAGCGCCCAACGACTTGGTGGCAGAGACTCTTCTTTTATAATTACTAATTCTTTAATTTTTAGGTTGTCGCATTTGATGGTCCATTTAGGACGTTGTTGTAGTTGGTTGAGGTACTCTGATTTCCATCTTTTCCAGAATCCTTGCGATATGCGTTGAATTAATTGCCATCTGTCGAGTCGGTTCACTTGAATGTCGAGGACGGACGGTTCAGGTGGAGTCATCAACGAATCTCCGATGAGGAAATGACCTGGTGTCAAAGGATTTAAATCACGCGGATCCGTACTCATGGCGGTCAGCGGCCGTGAATTCAAGCATGCCTCGATTTGAGTTAATACCGTGGCGAATTCCTCATATGTTAAGCAGTGGGTTCCGATCACTCTTTTGATGTGGTATTTGGTGGACTTCACTCCAGCCTCCCATAATCCACCGAAGTGTGGGGAGGATGGCGGGATGAAATGAAATTTAGTGCCCTCATTCTCTAATGTAGCTGCGAACTCCTCAGTTATTTGTTGCATCAATCGCTGGTGTTGTTGCCTTAGAAGTCTAGATGCTCCCACGAAATTGGTTCCATTATCGCAATAGATGTTGTGACATAAACCTCGTCTCGCCGCAAATCTCCGAAAGGCTGCAGTGAAACCCTCTGCGCTCAGATCGGTGACGATTTCCAAGTGAATGGCTTTGGTGGCCATGCATACAAAGAGAGCAATATAGGCCTTGTATTTCTTGGGGTTGCGCCCTTTGTGTGTTTTCATGTCGAAAGGGCCGCAATAATCGACTCCAGTGTTGGCGAATGGTCGAGATTGTCGCAGTCTTGTAGCAGGAAGTTCTCCCATGAGTTGGGTTTGAGTTTGAGCTCGTTGTTTGAAACAAACTATACACTTGTGTAGATGATATCGGATGGTGTTTCTGGAATTTATGAGCCAATAGGTCCTTGCAAGGGCGTGCATCATTAGTTGTGGACCACCGTGTAACGTGTCTCTGTGAATCTTTTCGATGATGAGTGTTGTCAAGTGATCTTTGTCTGGTAGAATGATTGGAAATCTTTCATCGTATGACAATTCAGCTTGTCTGATTCTTCCTCCGACGCGAAGTAGGCCAATTTCATCCAAGAAGGGGCAGAGTTTAAGCAGTCGACTCGATCGTGGTAATGATTGATTTTGTTTTAGAGACTTGATTTCCTCATAGAAATGTCTCGCTTGATGAGTTTTCAGCCAAAAATGTAAGGCAGTCTTCATTTCTTCGGTCTTAAGAAATCCCATTTTGCGTTCATTGGATTTTCTTTGGGCATTGAATATAAATCGTGAGCAGTATGCAGTCACGCGCAGCAATCGCGTCAAAGTAGAATACTTGGTTATCCATTCGTCTAAGCTGACGTTGGTTTGTAAATGGCAGACAACCCAATTTTTTCTTTGTTCATGTTCCACATTCAGAATAGATTTTGTTGTTGGCCATTGGTCTTCCTTTTCGCACAACCAGGTGGGTCCCTTCCACCATAATTCATGGTTTAGCAATTCTCCTGGATCCATTCCTCGTGAGGCGCAGTCTGCGGGATTTTGCTTAGACGGTACGTATTTCCAGACATTTCTTCCAAGTCCCTCGTGAATGTATGAAACTCGGTTGGCCACAAAGGTGTTCCATCGTGTGGGGTGGTCTTGTAGCCAGGCGATCACTATTTCGGAATCAGTCCATGCATACATCTCAGGGGATTTGACCAAATTTAATGCTTTAATTACATAACGCATCAACTTCACTAGCAAGGTTGCTCCGCATAACTCGAGCCTAGGCAATGAAACCGTTTTCACGGGTGCAACTTTAGTTTTTGCTGCTATTAAGTTCGATGTCCTCCTTCCGTTTTCGTCAACTATACATAGATAAACCGTTGCTGCGTATGCCCTTGAGGAAGCATCTGAGAAGCCATGTAGTTCTATCCTTGTATCTACATTAGAGTACTGTGCCCATCTATTTATCTCAATCTTGCGTATGTCACCCAGATTTTCTCGATATTTTAGCCATTGATTCTTCAACTCCTGTGGAACTTCTTCATCCCATTCAAGTCTTCTAAGCCATAATTGTTGGATCATGATTTTTGCTTGAATTATAATTGGAGCTAGAAGACCAAGAGGATCAAACAATTTTGCTGTTTCGGACAGGATGTTACGTTTAGTCCATTTTTCTGGGTCCTGACTGTGTGTGTAAGAAAAAGTCAACATGTCAGTACGGGGTTTCCAGAATGTCCCTAAAGCTCGTACACTGTCATCCGTTGAAATTTCCAGTGTTGGGTTGGTTTCGCAGTAGTCTGGTGGTATTGATTCCAGCAATTTACTGCAATTGGATGACCATTTTCGCAGGGAAAATCCTCCAGCTTTCATGATGTTAATGAGTTGGCTTTGTACCTCTAAGGCATCATGTATGTTGTGTTGGCCTGAAAGAAGATCATCCACATAAAAATCAGACATGACGACACTGGAAGCCTTGGGGTACTGGTCCCTTTCGTCAAGGGCGAGTTGTTTCAAAACCCTTGTAGCCAAATATGGTGCGCTCTTGGTTCCAAATGTTACTGTTTTCAGTCGGTAGTCTTCTATTGGCTTGTCGGGGGAATCCCTCCAGACAATTCTTTGATAGTCAGTGTCCTGGCATCTCACTCGAACCTGTCGGTACATTTTCTCCAAATCAGCGCTGAAAGCGATGCGATATTTACGCCACCTAATCAGAAGAGATGTAAGCTCGTCTTGTACTGTCGGTCCCTTAAGCATCATCTCATTTAGTGCAACTCCACTGTCCGTTGCTCTAGACGCATCGAAAACTACTCGTAGTTTTGTTGTGGTGCTTGATTCCTTTGTTACTCCATGATGAGGTAGATAGCTACAGGAGTATGTCTTAATTTGGTTTAGCAGATTGCAATGTTCATCTTCACTTGATTTGACCTTCTCCATATGTCCAAGCTCTGCGTATTCATTTAAGCAAGTGGTGTAAGCTTCTTGTAATTTGGGGTCTCTCGCGAAACGTCGTTCCATTTGAAGTAGCCGGGACACAGCGATGTGACGAGATTTGCCTAAATGATGGGTCTCTGTTGCGGGTTTGAGCGGTAGCTGCACTTCGTATCTTCCATCAGTCAGGCGCCTGGTCGTTTTTTCAAATAAACGTTCGCATTCACCTTCCTCTTCGGTATGCATGGTTGATTCTCCGATTTCCTCGAGCTCCCAAAATTGTTTTAACTTGTCATCTAGTTCGGTGAACGTATGAAAATGTACGTTTACTGAAGTTTGCATCGGTGCATGAATTTCACCTGACAGGATCCAACCAATCGCCGTCTTCTGAGCCAAGGGGCTGCCATTTATACCCTTGATCAGTCCTTCTTGTATAATTTTTGCGTGGACATCAGCTCCTAGTAATAGATCGATCTTCCCAGGACGGTAGAACTCGGGATCGGCCAATTCAAGTTGATTCAAATGGGTCCACTTCTGATACGAAACATATTTCGTGGGTAAAAGTTCAGTCAATTTCTTATACACCACACCGGAAACTGGAATGCTGCAATCATCGTTGTAGATCGATTTGATACTGAAATGCGCCTTACTTTTGGTGTGGCCCACCACGTTCTCACCTATGACCTTAATGTTTCCATACACTGAAGTCTTATCTAGTTTGAGATCTTGTGCTAGGGCTTCAGTTATAAACGAAGCTTCCGATCCTTGATCTATTAATGCGCGAGCGATTTGTTCTTGTCCAGTTGTGGAAATGACTCTTACCAAGGCGGTGGCCAGGAGAACTTGGTTTGTTGATATCTTATTGACCATGAAGGACCTGACATTCGTTGGAGTCGATGACTGTAAAGCGGAAGCTTCCTCCGAGACGGGCTGCTCCTGTTGTGGGTGTTCCTTAGAGTGAATTGGGCTTGTATTATTTGGCTTACCATGCAATGATGAGTGATGGCGTCGATTACAGTACCTGCAATTTCTTTCGCTGGGGCAGTTGGCGGCTGCATGTCCGGATCCTAAACAATTCATGCAAAGGGCTTTTAACTTAACTACGTTCATTTTTTGTTGGGTACTGTATGATGAGAATTGAGAACACTGTCTGACATTATGCCTTTGTGCACAAACAGGGCACACTAGGTTTGTAGAAACATGAAAAGATCTATGATATACTTTTGGTTTGTTGAACTGGAGGCCTTTTGTTTGATGACTCTCTATGGGGGCAATTGCTTCTAATGTCCTAAATCTCATCTTCAGGAAATCTTGAAGTGACTTCCACGATGGTAATTCTCCTTTATCACTTATAGTCTGCTCCCACAATTGGTGCGTTGTAGACGGTAAACGTTTAGCTATAAGATGGACGATGAAAGGATCCCAGCTTGTGATGTCGACCTTTAGATTCGCTAAGGCAAGTAAACATTCTGTTGTGGTGTCTAATAGATTTCGTATTGCGTGAACTGACTCTGTTGTGAGTGAAGGTTGAGATATTAGAATGTCTAACTGGGTATTTACCAGGACTCTTTTATTGTCGTAACGTTCGATGAGTAAATCCCAAGCTGATTCATAATTGCTGTCCGTTATTTGAAGATGTTGGATCATATGTTGCGGTATTCCTTCCAGTGAAAGTTTCAAATATTGCAACTTTTGCGCTGGAGAATATCCTTTATTTTCATGGACTAAGCTTTTGAATAAGTCGTAGAAGGTTGTCCACTTACTATAATCGCCATTAAATTTTTCTATGCTAATCTTGGGAAGTTTAATGGCAGTTGGTGCTGGGAGGTTTTCACGAACTGTAGTTTGATGGTGGATACCGGAACTGGAACCTTGACCTGAAGGATCTCCTTGTGGAGACAACTGATCGATTTTGCTTTGAAGATCGGAAGCATTTGTAACGAAGAAGTCCTCCATTGTTGCGTAGACGTCATTAGAGAAGTAATCGCATGAGTTTGAATCAAAGGTTGGGGTTTTGCGTTTTAATATGAGTATTTGTTTGTGGGTATCGAGATACTTCTCCCACAATAATTCAAATTGTTCTAACTTTTTGATATAGAATGCTTGTGTCCTTCTATCCTTAGCTTCCTTTTTTACATTGGATATACATTTTAACAACAGTTCCCTTTGCGCATATTGACTATCTAGCAGATCCTCCATTTCGGTTTTGTTAAATTTTATTTAAATAAATTGTTGATTTAGAATTTGATATTTCAAAATAATTTATCTTCAAGTTGTTTTATTTGCAAATTAAAATATATTTCCTTTGATTTGAAACTTCCACCACATATGTTTATTATTGTTGCTTATTTTTCAATAATAATAAAAAAAAAAAAAGAAAATATTGCTGAGGCGTACTCACTGTTTGTAGGGCTTCGATGAGTTCTTGATTGATTTTTGATTTTGATGTCCTTGATTAATTCCAGGATACTACCGTTATTGGTTACCGTTAGGATAACTGTGCTCTTTGACCGTTACTGATGACCGTTATTGCAATTCACGTTACCGTTAAAATTTCCGTTTGTACTGAATCCACGGTTTCGAGTTTCACTTTAAGTAGTTTTTTCACTCGTTTGATATAATTCACATTAATTTTTTGATTCGTAAATTCCACTGACTATTAAGGTTTCACTTCGCTACTAGAATATTCGTTCTTTAGATTTAATTAGTGGTTAGATTTGATTTGTAGTTGAAATTGGTTTTTTAGATTCACTTAGGTTTTATTAGATTTTGAATGTTTAGGATTCACTTGTAATTAGATTTTGATTCATTGGAAATTAGATTTTGAGTTTGATTGTTTTTTTTGTTCACAAGGAATTAGATTCCGCGATTTGAAAATCAAGATTGGATTTTGATTGCTTTAGTAGATTGTTTTTGCGAGTTGATCACTCCCGTTTGTATCTAACTTCCGTTACCATTTAAGTCCCGCTATCCGGCTCGAAGGACCATGTTTCGATATGCACGCAGTGGACTGGACAATTTGCCGGACCTAAAAATTTTCACTTAATTAGACACTAACTTGGGTGATCATAACATAAAATCAAGATCAGGCAAAAAAATAAAAAAAAGGCACACCCGCATTTGCCGTCACTCGAACCCACGACCAATTTCCTGCTATGATCGATGCCGGTGCTTTATCCGATTCGACCACACGATATGTTAGAGGATCAGTTTCAAATGAGATTCTTGAATGTCATTGGCATTTTGTTTCACTTGATTTTGAGATTAAATGTGGTTTCAGATATTGTAACAATAAAAAGAACACTTCCACTAATTTTCTTTTATTAAAAAATCGTTCACAAATATTTTATAATTTAGTTTCGCACAGTTTAAGTTTTGTTATTTTTCAATTTCAATTTTGTAGATTAATATTTCACTCACCAAGTTTGTTGTAACGACTTCAAAGGAACTGATCAAAGAGGACTTGCGTTATCTCATTCTCTCCTTATATCACTTCGGTATTTTAATTTCCAGAAATTTCTATCTCGATTTTCCGTTTTAGAGTCCTGTTGTAAGGGGTAGACCATTGGAGATCATTTCGGGGATATTTTTTGTTTCCCGACGCACGACCATTTCCCCCCTACTGGGTGGAGCTTCTTCCCTTTACATAGTGGACTCTATCGGACTGTGGAATTTGTTATCCGAGACACAATTTGTAATTGGATCTTTTTGCTATGATTTTGGATTTGGTGCTGTCGCTCAGCATGTGATAATTATTTTTGTGATGTGATATAAGTGAGGATGATTTTGTGCTTTTAATTAGACTTATAGAGAATTATGAGAACTTGGTGAGTGGAAGTATTTACAATATGTTAAATTTTACAATATGATTATATTTTTGATTTATTTTGAGCTGCTTGTTTTTCCTGAGGTCGATGTGGCTTCTGCTGGAGGTTGTTGACTTTTGGTAATTTTTTGGTTCTGACGGCTGCACCGAACAGCTTATATGGAAAGAAAAGGTAATTTTTGTATTTTAATTTATTTTTAATTGTTTTGTCTCTTTTAGGACAAAACATCCACTGTTGGGGGCTATGATAGCCTGTCTGAAGAACTTAGTGATTACAACAATAACTCAGAAAGAAAGACTGCTGCATAAATTCAAGTTATTAATTTATTCCAAGTTCGTTTTTTACACTAAATTTACTAATCAATATTTCTAACTTATTCTAAATTTAAATTTACTCAAATTCAATATTCTTGTATAAAAAATTATATTCCAAGCTTTGATGCTATTGCTGCTTTATGTGGTCCCGACTGTATCGCCTCTGAAGCTGGTGTGGAGATTCGCTAACATAAAATCAATGAATTTAGTTTAGTTGGATTTCTTGCTTTAGCTCAAGACGACTGATGCACTCTGGAACGTATATAAGCTCAGTACGACTAATATAATGGGAATGCACATTAGCTCAAACCGACTAATGTGCTTAATAGTTTAACTGAAATTCAGACCAAAAGTTAGTTATAGGAAGGTTACAGGGCGACTAATGTAACCAAGCAATTCTATTAGCTCAATACGGCAAATATACTAGGAACATTGATTATCTATAAGTAGATGCGTAATCATGGGACCTGCGAGGATGGCGGGTGTTGATGTTTGGCGGCGCTAGCGTCTGCTTTCTTTTTGCGGTTTGTTCTTTCGGTAAAACTTTCAAGATTTGGAAGCTTTGGTTTGGAGTTTCGATAACACATAATAAAAAAGCTGAGGGTTATGGATGATGTAAATAAAGTGTACATAAGAAGGTATTTTCTTGGAACATTAAAATGAAGTTGGCTGGGGCGCGGTGCCGTATACAAATTTGAGATATAGAATCTCATGATTTTTCAGTTTTCGGACTTTCTGATTTTATGAGACTTATTTGCATTAGTTAGCGAAAAGTCCATTTGCAACGCAAAGGAATGGGAGGGGGAGGGCTGTCGAAACACCGTTTTGAAACTATTTCTCTTCATGTTTTTTGGTGGATGATTATGAAAATCAGCAGGAAATTTTAGGACTGCAATAAAATATGTTTGTCACCCTTATAAATATAAAATACACCCCTTTTTAAGGATAAGGATGATTATAATAATCAAATTAAATGCACTCTTTTTTATATTTATTTGCGAAGGTGGTTGATTTTTATTTAATCTAGCCAAATTTTATCAAGCATTAAGGGGATAAAACTAAAGGGAAGTAATATTTTAAAAATAAACGTTATACAGCAGCTTTTTTCTACGTTTTGGGTAATTGTTGCTGCTACCGGATTGCAGATTGTTTGCTTGGTATTGTTAAGAAGAAATAAGTCATTTTCAACCACCCCTAGATACAGGTTGTATTTGAAAAATGATTCAAATATTTTTATGTGTTTAAATTTTATATTTGATGAAATAATATCAAAAATAAATTGGAACATTTATTATAACCTCTTTTTCAATGCGGTGAACCACCCTTGAATCAAATCAAAATAAAAAAAAAAACTTGAAAAATGTTGTACGATTTTTGAACAAATTTCCCAAAATAACTCTTGTACAACTAGTCCATTATTTAGATTGTCATGTCATGGTTCATTGTCTTGCAGTAAGATTAGTGCAAGGGTGGAATAGGTTAACCATTATGATCGTTGAATAGCTTAGTACTTTTACATAGGGATGTCCTATGGCGGTAAGTACTTACTGTAAGCATTACAAACGAGGACTTATTTCAGAGGTGAAGTGTATTAAGTGAATACATAGATTACCATGTAAGGCACGCAGAATAAAATTCTGGCTACCCTTTTTAGCATTAAAAGCATTACTATCCAAAATTACCATTGCATTTCAGCTACATTTGGTGAGAATTTTGCTAGCAAGATATCTTTTTGATTGCACTGCACGATCCACACCGAACGAATTTGGAGGACGGAATAAACTCAAGAAGAGACGCTTCGACAAGACAAAGAATAATAAAAGCACATCACATTTCCGACGAAAGTATTTCACAAGTCATTACCTAGTCGCTTACCTATCCATTACAATGTAAAGACCTCCATTTTACTAAATTTGCAGTAGAATTTTTCAATTACCATGTAAGCGGTTACACAAATCATTAATGAATTCTTGGGTTACCTGAGTAACCCCTCGCTAGTTTTCCCGCTGGGAAGTAAAGCCTTTTATTTGTTACATATAGGGTGTTAGTAATACTCTATTTACAAATTTTATAGCGCCAAACTATTAGGAGTCATAGCATACGTGACAGACCCTGTACAAGCAGTTGCGGAAAAATTGTAAAGATGAGAGGATGAATATTAACAAAACCAGTTAATACTAAGTAAAGCCGGTTTATAGTACACTTCAGCCTGTCCCTGTTATGCTGTCTGTAAATTTTGGAAAGAAGGATTCAATTGTTTTACAGTTCCAGGATGATATATTTATGTGGATCTATCATAGCCATGGTCCTAAATCCAAAGCAATGCCTGAATGCGAAAGGATCTTTTTGATTGAAAGGCGTGAATTAATGCCTACTGGGGACACCACGATATAAAAAAACGCGCCCTGTACTCGATCTCTTAGGTGGTGTGGAAGAGAGTGCACAAGACTTATTATATTTATAAAGCACTTACAATTCCTAGTGCGTTATAAATTTTGTTTGGAGTAAAGTGCGACAGTTTAGCATGGAACGGTTTTACATAAAGAAAGATTTTACTTTTCCCATATCAGTAAACATCAAATCTTAATGATGAGGCAAAATAGTTCATTGCCTGGGTACTATATCGAGCCCTTCCCGCCGTTTTATCGTAAGCGACATTTTTTCGAAAACTCGTTTTTTACCGCAAACGACGTTAATTTAACATACCACCAATTTTGACATTAATCGGATAATAAACTAACCTAACTAATAAAATAATTAGCCTAACTAATTTCAGCCCATTACAAATAACAGATACAAAAATAAGTAAGAAAAACCTCCTGTAAAATTTACTTTTTGTCGGTTACGATAAAACGGCGGGAAGGGCTCGATATGATAAAAACCTTTTCCATATGTAATTTTAAACTTTTTACTGAAATTTTCTCAGGCTCAATCTTTGGTCGAGAATAGAAAAATTTTTATATTCTGTACAAAGCAGAAATTAAAATTTGCGGCACCGTATCCACCTGCACACAAAAAAATATGATTTCATAAAAAATAAAAAAATAAAAAAATCTTCCACGACTAAATTTTTCCCTAAACCTGAAAAATCGTTTTTAAACAACACAACAACAAAAATTCCGAAAATTTTGTCTCAAAGAACGGCAGGCGCAATCGCAAGTATCCCAATTCATGCGATTGCTATATACATGAATTCAAAAGTTCAATGTACATAAGCAACGAAACCGATAGACAGCTTTTATATATTTCGAAAGCTCTTGAGTCTCAGTTTTAACATGGATTTTTGAAATCAGTGTAAGTAAGGCCATCTATGTCCAAAGCCCGCAAACAAGGTTACGTATCTACTTATAGATAATCAATGCTAGGAATTCGCATTAACTCAGATTCGTTTAATGCGATCAATTGTAGCAACTTCTTCTATCTCAGAACGTACAGAAGATCAAGAGTGATGTGAGCTTTTGGGGCAACGCTCTGCTATTTATCGGTAGTACAACAATATGTCTGTGGAACCTGGTGGGGAGTTGCATAACCCTGCTCTCAGTTGTGGAACGTGTTTCTGATTGTGTTTGTGTTGTGTCATGTGTTGACACTTGGCTGTCATGTTTCCATCGCTGGGTAAGTTTATGTTTTATATTTTATTTTTATTTTGTATTTGTTTAAATCTAATTTATATATTTTAAGGTTCTGGTGGAAGCTGAAGGCTATGCTGCGGTAGAGCGACGGTCTCTAGTGTTGTCAGCTATCTTTTATTTTGGGCGAATTATTGCTTTGTGGTGAATTAATTCTCGTTTTAGGACGGATGCTGCCGGATGTTTACCTTTGAATAGTGGGACGACAATTTCAGATGCGGCAAATGTTTTTTATGGTTAGTATGTTTGGAAAGATTTGTTCTACAATTAATAACATTTATATTTTTAGATAGTGGTTTGTAAGGACATCTGGCGTAAGACTGAACATCCACACTACTAATGGGTTTAATGGTTTTTTGCGACAGTACGGCCCTGCGCGGATATAAGGTTGTGCTCAAAAAGGTACATTGTACGTCCACACAACACGGGCTTCTCGACGGTTTTCTCAATTTACTCACGATTCAGAAAATTAAATGCTCATGCGCGCTTTTATTCTGAGGCCGTACGGCGAAAAGCGCGTGTGATCTAAGTTCGCGTAGTGTAGACACCTTTCAAAACAATGATGTCTCTCCTTGGAATAGAATGAAAACCCTCATTTCGTCGCATATAAAGCTCGTTCCTGATGTCATCGTCTGTGTCTTCAGTTGGAGCGCAGCACTGGACTACCGAAGAACTTCCAAGTCTGATATGCACGCACCCGGTAATAATCCCCTCAGAGACTAGTGACCAGCTATTGAGGCTGGACGTGGCTGCTTTGGTGAGTATTACCTCAACACCACTCCTACGGCTTTCAGTTTTGTTTCCGCCACAATTAAGAATGACTCACCGTTTGGGCAGATATGTTCCCCGGCGTAATGTCATCTGGTTTCGCTAAGACCCATGATCTTGATTTTATATCGGTTCGCCTTGTTGAGGACTTTATCCAGCCGTCCATCAGAAAGCCGTGTGCTCATATTCCATGATCCGTTTCCTGTGAATTGAGAAAGGTATGTTGAGATTTTTTGGACCTAAACGAGGATGACCGAAAAGAGATAGCCGAACCAACTATACAAAATGAGTGTGTATGGCAGTGGCGTGGCGTGCTTTGAATTGGAAGGGATGCAATCTGCAAATTTATTTGGTAATGTGGCTATATGTAAATGTAGCAAATGTGTTATTTTAATATATATGTACTATGCATTACTAAAATCTCTCTCGTTTTGCTGCTTTTTATGCACCCAGCGACCACGATCGAGGACGTGAGAGTAGGCACGCTGATTTATTCTGCAGCGTTTTGGCCCCCATATTACCATATTAAAATTATTATCAGTTATAAAAATAAATCAAATTATTATAAAAATAAATCAAGCTCAAATATTAAGGTACTATTAAATTTAAAAGAAAAAATATTTTTTAATATGGTAATATTTCCACAAATCTAATGATTACACATAATACATAAACAAAAAACGTAATAACATAAAATCATTTTCAATTAATAACAAATAATTTTAAAGCGCCATGAAACCTTGGTCCTGTCATGCAGTTGAACGTTTTCGAAAGCCTTTCCAGAAAAACATTGTCAGGAATAATGTTGTAATTTAAAGTTTCAATTCAATTCTTCTTTCGTTAACTGAAAATTCCTCAATAATTTCATTATAAAAGTCTTCCTAGGAAAGAAGAGCTTTAGGCATATTTTTTTCAATAAACTAAACCACTTAATCGCGCTTCCGATGTAGCATTTCTAGAAAATGTCAATATTCTTTTAAGTGTAGAAAACCTGCGTTCCGCGGAAGCACTAGTGACCGGCAATTAAGGGTTTCAAACTTTGAATAAAACTAACTTGTAAATTATTGTGAAGAAAGTATTGAAATATTTCTTGAAAGGCTGTACTAGAGATAACGTAATATTCCGTATAAAGATGCTACAGCTAGAACAAAAATAAAATGAGTGTGCTTAAGACCACACTTTAGAAAAAAAACTTTTGTGCCCAACGGCTAGTAATATGCAATAGATATAGTGGAAAGCCTGTCGGATCTATAGTACGCTTGAGAAAATTCAGGCCAACGACAGATGCAGGAAAAATGGTGAAGAATCTACTGACGGACTTGATGCACGAAAATCTAAACATTCGCCTCATGGAAGTAAGCTGGTGACATATGCAAGCGTACATGCATTGCATTCAGAGGTTCATAAAATTGCATGGTTTTTTTCCGTCCCGGCTTTCACACATAACCCGAAAATCTAAGTAACGAGTGCGTGCAAGGTGCATGTGTTTGTTGTGCATACTTGTGTGTGCTATTTCGAATGCGGCATTATAGAAAAAGTTAAAAGTAGTCCGACCTTTGCGTGGCATGTATTCCATTCATGGAACATTTCGTCAGGTCGCATTTGAATACACACACTTCTATATTATTCATGTCTGCTGTATGCATGCTCCGCTCCCGCTACATTCATGATCATTAATAATTGCATCCGCATCGGCAAAGACTATTCCAAACCCAAGTATTATTTTACCAAGCAGTCCGCCAACCACATCCAATGAAGCTTTACCTACGCGAGCCGCTTTACCTACGCGAACGAGAGCCAGTCTACTTGAGTATGGTATTGGCACCCTTTATGGCCACCTAGCCAATTACCTGATTTCTTCGTCCCATACAGTCTTTTAGGGAGCCAATTAATTTTAAAGGGAGCAAAAAGAAATGCAAAAAACAATCAACCTTATTTTCAAATTCTTCTTTGTAGGCGTAGTTGAAAATAATTTATTTTAGCTGATTAAACCGAATTTGAAGCATAAAGTTGAAAAAACATTTTTTACAAACCTTTATATTTTCAGTAGATGTAGGGATAGTTTCAGCCCTTTACTATTATCCCTTATCATAACATTTACTTTGTTATAAATCAACCCCTTTTGAATATAATTATAAATATTGCAAAAAATGTATTTTATTGGATTGTTTTTGATTATAATTACAATTATCGCGAAACCCCTTAAAAAGGGGAGTTTTTAAGCATATTTAAAGGTTACATGCATATTTTAAGACTGTGGGACCCCGATTTTCGTAATCAGCGACCCAAAAAACATATCAGGAACGATTTTCACAACAGTGTAATGTTTTGACATAAACGATTCGTCGATTTGTGCAAGTTAAAAAAAAATTGTAATTTAAAAAGGAGAAAGGCCCAGCACATCTCACCAATGGGGAAGTGGGTGCCAATTTAAAACAACAGCACCTCACACATTTAATTCACCACTCGCTTTTGGTATTCTAAGCAGCCAAACCACAGACAAACGGTTTTAACAGCTTCGGATTAATCAATTGAAGCGTGTAAAAAGTATTTTATATTGGAGACAATTACAAATTAAACGTAAGAAAGATGTATTGTTTATTTCTTCTTTCATTTTTTTCATTTTTGTTTACATCGTTTGGCATTGGAAAGTCTCAAGTGTTTGTACCGTAACTTCCCGGCAGTGCCACATGTTTGGCCACGCCAAAAAAGAGATCCACTTGCTCAGCCTGCGCCGAAAATTCTTGTCGTATGTTATATGCCGCTTCCAACATGTCAGTCAACTTTAAAGTGTCCGCGACATAAGCCTGGCCACTGACCAAGCCACAAGAAAAATCTGAAACAATTCACCTCTACATAATGGTGAATTTATATTCCTATAATGAGATAAAGCAAAGTCTGGGCGACAACGTAGCTAATATGCCAGAAAAGTTATGCAGTAAGGCAGAGTGTATTTTAACTGTTGCACACACAGCCCCGAGTTTCTTCGTCTCTTGTACCCCGTCCGCCCCATTTCCCATAGTTATACGATAGTTCTGACGATTTTTCATGTGTGAGAGCGTTACGCGAATGAAATTGTTTCAATCTCATGTAAATTTTTTAAGCAAACGTCCCTAAAGAAGTTTTACTTCAAAAACCCGAACGCTTTTCGCATCGGCAGACCTCTGAGATTGCCTCCACCTTAGTAACATGCAACATATTAGAATTTCCAGCTACACAAGGAGGCGACCGTGGTCTGGTCCGCAGCACAAGACATGCGGTGAGTTTGTGGATAAGGAAGCTAGAATTTTAGGGGGGCAAGGAAAGGGACTGACAACAGAATGTTTTCCGCAACATTGTCATCTTTCAAACGTTTGCTTACATTGAAGGATTTCCCTGATGCTTTGTATTTTAACTATATCTTAGAACATTCAGTGTATTTTTTAATGACTCTGAGATTCACTATCAATTTCACTTGATTTCAAATTCTTGGTGAGAGGATTTGCGATATTTTTAAAATAGGTACCTGGTAGAGGTTTTGGCTACGACTTTTTTTCTGGTATTTCGGTATTCACTAACTCGATTGATTTTAACAACGAATTTAGGTTTTGGCCGTAGACAGCGAAGTGAACGGACGTGTGCTGGTCCGGTCCGTCAAACACGCCCCGTTAAAGTCAAAATAAAATCCAAAACTAGTTGGGATGTGGTTTTGACCCCTTCGGTCCACACGATTAACTTCCCAGTATAATGAACGAAGATGGAATAAACTGAATTCTTACAAGATAGTTATACGTTTAGCACTAGTAAAAAATTGGCTAGTATCAGAACTGATGACAAAGCAATCCCGAGAGAAGCTAGTTCAAATTACTATAATACTAGTAAATCCACAAGATTTTTCTAGGGAATTTGTGTTTCCTGAAATTTAGCAAACAAACATTTCCTCCGTATTTCGTTCGCTGCACTAAAGCCGGTGTTCAAATTCGTATTGAGCGTGCTGAAGCGTCATTGACAAACTGAGAAGCGAATGACTTCATTTGGAAATTCCAAAGCTTTCCGGAGATATTAGCAAAACTGTAACTGTTAAGTACTTGTCAGACTTGACCAAAAATCTTGCGGTAACTACTGGAAATCACGGGATGAACCGCAATTTTCTGAAACTGTATCACGCGTAGAAAACAATTCCCCGTCAAAAAATGCTAGTCCAAGGTTTGAAAAATTCGCGCTGTTTGTAAAGGGTAATGAAATTTTTGCACGATTTTGAAAGGTTGTCGGATTTTGACAAGTGATGTTTTGTTCGAAGGCTATCGCTGTGCAGAACCCAAAAAAAGATCACCTCGTTTAGAACGGGTCTTATTCCATCCAGTTTTAAGATATTAGCAAAACTTGTCAATTTAAGGGCTTTCTGACAATTAGTCGAAGTTTTTCTATTTAAACAAAAAAGGCCCGACCGAATATTATGAAATTTTTTTCAGAGAATTTCTTCATTAATATTCTTTTTTCGGCACCTCAATGAATTCGATATAGTTTTTAGTTTGCGCGGTATCGTGCAGATACAAAAATCATAAACGTCGTTTACACAGAAAAAAACGGTTCGACCGAATTTTATGAAAATCTTTTCAGATCAAATTTTGGTTAATACTCTTCGAACGGCACGTCAACTAAGTCGATATCTTTTATAGTTTGGGCGATATCGTTCAGGTACAAAAATCACTTATGTCATTTAAACCAAAAAACCACTCGACAGAATATTATAAAATTCTTTTCAAATTATATTGTCGTTAATACGCTTCGAACGGCACCTCAAGTAAGTCAATACCTTTCGTGGTTCGGCCGATATCGTGCAGGTACAATAATCACTTACGTCGCTTAAACGAAAAAACGGCTCCACTGAATTTTATGAAAATCTTTTCAGATCATATTTCGGTTAATACGCTTCGAACGACACCTCAACGAAGTCGATATCAGTTTTGGTTCGCGCGATATCGTGCAGGAAAAAATTACCACATCCGTACGCACACACGCACACACATACTTCCTCCCAATTTTTTGCTTAAAATGTTCCTGGGACCTTGAAAGATGAAAATACGTCAAAAATTTCGATTTCGATTTTCGGACCGATTACAATAACTTCCTATACTGGTAAGTTAAAAAATTTTTTTTGTGAAAAGTGAAAAAAAAAAAGTGCCATGGCTTCTCGATGGCACAGTAGACATGAATAGACCCCAAGGATAAGACATATTCATGTCAAAAACAAAAACAATAAAAACAACAAAAACAGCAAAAACAACAAAAACAACAAAAACAACAAAAGCAGCAAAAACAGCAAAAACAGCAAAAACAACAAAAACAACAAAACAGCAAAAACAACAAAAACAACAAAAACAGCAAAAACAACAAAAACAACAAAAACAACAAAACCAACAAAAACAGCAAAAACAACAAAAACAGCAAAAAGAGCAAAAACAACAAAAACAACAAAACCAACAAAACCAACAAAAACAGCAAAAACAACAAAAACAGCAAAAGCAACAAAAACAACAAAAACAGGAAAATCAACAAAAACGACCAAACCAATAAAAACAACAAAAACAGCAAAAACAACAAAAACAGCAAAAACAACAAATAACACAAAACCAACAAAAACAGCAAAAACAACAAAAACAGCAAAAACAACAAAAACAGCAAAAACAACAAAAGCAACAAAAACAACAAAAACAGCAAAAGCAACAAAAACAACAGAAACAACAAAAACAACAAAAACAACAAAACCAACAAAAACAACAAAAACAGCAAAAACAACAAAAACAACAAAAACAGCAAAATCAACAAAAACGACCAAACCAATAAAAACAGCAAAAACAACAAAAACAACCAAACCAACAAAAACAGCAAAAACAACAAAAATAACAAAACCAACAAAAACAGCAAAAACAACAAAAACAGCAAAAACAACAAATAACACAAAACCAACAAAAACAGCAAAAACAACAAAAACAGCAAAAACAACAAAAACAGCAAAAACAACAAAAACAACAAAAGCAACAAAAACAACAAAAACAGCAAAAGCAACAAAAACAACAGAAACAACAAAAACAACAAAACCAACAAAAACAACAAAACCAACAAAAACAGCAAAAGCAACAAAAACAACAAAAACGACCAAACCAATAAAAACAGCAAAAACAACAAAAACAACCAAACCAACAAAAACAGCAAAAACAACAAAAACAACAAAACCAACAAAAACAGCAAAAACAACAAAAACAACAAAAACAACAAAAACAGCAAAAACAACAAAAACAACAAAAACAGCAAAAGCAACAAAAACAACAAAAACAGCAAAATCAACAAAAACGACCAAACCAATAAAAACAGCAAAAACAGCAAAAACAACCAAACCAACAAAAACAGCAAAAACAACAAAAACAACGAAAATAGCAAAAACAACAAATAACACAAAACCAACAAAAACAGCAAAAACAACAAGAACAGCAAAAACAACAAAAACAGCAAAAGCAACAAAAACAACAAAAACAACAAAAACAGCAAAAAACAAAAATTTATCCTAAAAGTATGCTAAACAATAATGAGTCATGGTAACGATTTTCGTCTCCGCACATTCTTTCAAATAGACTCCAGGGATAAGACATATTCATGTCAAAAATCAAAGTACACAAAAAAACAACAACAAAAACAATAGTGGAAAAAAATACGCGCGGCAGTGTAAAGGCCTGCACAGACCAACGCGAAACCGCGGGAGCGGGAGCGGGAGCGAAACTTTTGCGGGACCAGATACTGTGGCGGGATACGGAACCCTTCACACCGACGCGGGACTGTTAGGAAGCGAACGCGGGACTGCAGCGTTTCGTTTTCAGTTCGCTGCATGCAGAGTTATCCCGCGGTTCGCGTTGTTCCCGCATAGCTTTTTTTTGAACATGGAATTCACTGAGAAGTTAATTGAGCTTCTTCTTCATCCGATGAGGAATACATTTTTAAATGATTATACTTGAAACCTTTTAAACAACACCTTTCACTTGCACTGACAAATTGTTAAAAGAACCGCGGGAGAATTCGCTCCCGCTTTGGTGTGAACGGATCAGCGATTCCCGCTCCCGCACAGTCCCGCGAGATTTTCGCTCCCGCTCCCGCTACCGCGGTTTCGCGTTGGTCTGTGCAGGCCTTAAAGCGAAGGCCTCATCACCCTTTCTACAGACAAGCGACCGACGAACAGCGCAAGTAAAGCTGGTGACATATCCAAGCGTACATGCATTGCATTCAGAGGCTCCATGATATCCGGCGAATTTCCTCTGACACATAATTACATGGTTGCGTTCCGTGCCGGCTTTCACACATAGCCCGAAAATCTAAGAAACGTGTTCATGTGTTTGTTTTCTTATGCTTGTGTGTGCTATCTTGAATGCGGCAATGCAGAAAAAGTTGAAAGTAGCCCGACCTTTGCGTGGCATGCCTTCCATTCACGGAATATTCCGTTAGCTCGCATTTGAATACACACACTACTATATTATCTGTCAACGAATGCAACGCATGTACGCTTGGATATGTCACCAGCTTAAGTTCCCTTTGCTTCCTACCCTCACTCAATTCTCGGACCTGCAAGTGTCGCACCCGAAATCTGTCGGTCGACGAAATTTGTCTCGTTTCAAAAGGCATAACACTTTAACGCAGGCATATTTCGTTGACTCTGATGGTTGCGGCAGATGTATTAGCGGGAAATAACTCTAAGAATCTGGCGATTGAACCCGCGTAACCGAAGTCCCGTTACAAGTCAAGCTTTGTTATTGACCTCTGCAACATTCGTGGACTTCATGCAAACTTCTCTTTTGTTGAGTGCCACTTATTAAATTTTTAACACCCAATCCTCGCACTTAGTGAAACCAAAATATCACCCGATAATGACTTACCAGGTGTCGGGATACACTTTAGTGCACAATCTCTCCCCCCATAGGGGTTTTTTTCCGATCATGTGCCCCTTACTGGCCGATCCCACATGACGGTTATATTTCACGTAAATCCACACATACACACATATGGACACATAAGTGCACATACGCATATATGGGTCTATGAACATGAGAACTAAAAAAGCCCCTCCGACGTGATCCACCCCCGCGGGACTGGCTAATAAGCATTACATCGCGGGGGTTGTTCAGCTTCATTCAGCTGCTTCTGCTCGCGGCATTTCTGTGCCTTTTTCCATTTCTTACGGCTTCTTCTTGCCTTAGCTTTCTGTGAATTGTCTTTAGGGTTGCTTCCACGTTCCTCCACATTTCCTCAGACCTCATCATATGGTCTAGGATGTTTTCGGGCGTTAGTGACTCCTCGACCCTTTCTTCTAGTTTCGCCCTTTCCTCGGCGAATCTCGAGCAGGTAAAGAATACGTGTTCTGGATACAACGGTGAATCATCGAGCCCGAAGCGGTGGAGGAATTTCCTATACCTCCCATGTCCGCTCAGGAACTGCGTGAGGTCGTAACTTACTTCCCCACGCCCCTCGTAGCCCATATTTCCACGTTAGGGATAAGTCTGTGGGTCCAACGACCCTTGACAGACTCGTCCCACTTCGCCTGCCGTTCCCTTAAGGGCTCGCAGCGCGCAATCTGCCGCCGCACCCTTCTTGGCTCCCCTCTACCATATTCTGGGTCATAGAGACGCATGCCCTCCCTCGCCAGAATATCTATGGGAATCATCCCAGCTATCACGCACGCCGCATCGTCGGACGTGGTCCTGTACGCGCAGCAAGCGCGAAGTACACTTAACCCCTCCATTTTCTGCTATTTGCAGTCCTGTTTAACGCTGCTGCTCACACTGGCACTGCGTATAACAGGACTGAGCTGACCACCCTCCCCAAGAGGAGGCGGCGACTCGGTCTAGGGCCCCCAACATTGGGCAGCATTCTTGCGAGTGCTGCACAAATCGCAGACACTTTGTCTGCCGTGCTCTCCAAGTGCGCTTTGAAGTTTAGCCTCCGGTCGATCATCACTCCCAGGTACCTTAGTGCGGGCTGTGAGTGGATGGTCTGTTCGCCTACTTTTATCCTTACGGATACTAGCTTGCTGATCAGCACTACTTCTGTTTTGTGCTTTGCCTGCTTCAACCCAGCGCGTTCTAGCCACGCTTTTATTTCCCAGATCGCTTCGTTTGCGTACAGTTCGATGTCATCTGGATGTTTTCCTACGACAACTACCCCGATGTCATCTGCAAACCCGATCGCCACTGCTTCCGAAGCCCCAACACATCATTGTACATTGCGATCCATAGGAGAGGGCCCAGGACGGAACCTTGCGGGACACCGCATGTTGTCCCGAACACTTTAGGACCATCATCCGAATCAGAATGAAGCGACCTACCCTGGAGGTAGTCGGCCACTACACGCACTGGGTACTTTGGTGTGCCTAGCTTGATCAACGACTCAACTATTTTGTTCCACCTCGCCGAGTTGAAAGCATTTTTAACGTCGAGGGTTATCAGTGCGCAGCAGTGATTTTTCTCTAAGGCGGCTCTTGCTATGCCCACCACCATATTGACTGCATCAGTCGTCGACCTTGCCTTTCTGAAGCCGAATTGCTTGTCCGACAGGCCACCTGCCCTTTCGAAGCTAGGGAGAATCCTGTTACAGATCACCCGCTCGAAAAGTTTGCCTATACAACTAAGGAGGCATATAGGTCTGTAGGACGATGGGTCCCCTAGAGGTTTGTTCGGCTTCGGTAGGAGCACGAGTTTCTGCTGTTTCCATCGCTCCGGAAAAAATCCCTCTCTCAGGCACGCTGTGAATACTTCAGCAAACCTGTCTGGCGCTATCGTTGCTGCTAGCTTCGCCGCTTTATTTGGTATGCCATCCATGCCAGGGGCTTTATTGATGGCTACCTTTTTTGCGGCCTCCAGGATCTCATCTGCGGTTGTTGCAGGTAGCTCTTCTGGGTCCACCTGGAGGGTGGGTAGATCGACCGGGCGTACGTTCTGTAGAAACAGGACATACACACTATTCTGGAGCAGCGCGGGGCAGGTGATCGGCGGAGAGCGTTTGCCCTTGACCGCTGACATAACCATTTTATAGGCTCCACCCCAGGGGTCCGAGTCTGCTTCTCTGCACAACCTTTTGAAGTGCTCGAATTTACTTCTAGCGATGGCCTTGTTCAACATTTTTCTCTCTTCCTTATATCTCTTAAGGAGTTCATCGAAATCCGGACGGTTCCGGCTTCTCTGAGTTCTCCTTCTCGCTTTCAGACAGGTCCTTCGGCATTCATCGATTTCTGCATTTTACCAGAAGTTTGGTGAAAGTCTACGATTGCCGGCGCGCCGTGGCATGGATGCGTCACATGCCCGTTTCACTGACTCTTCTATTTCCTCTGCCCCTTCCCTGGCACCTCCTGCCGATCCCGCATCATGCAGGAATACTTCTTCGAACACCTCTGTGTCGAGTTTCTTTACGGCCCATCCTCTAGCCGTTCCGTACCTAGGATTCCTCTTTTCTATACGCTGACCAACCTCGAGGATAATGGCTTGGTGATCACTGTGCGTGTACAAATCGCTCACCCGCCACTGTAGGTCCTTGGCCACTGAATCGCTCACGTAAGTGATGTCGATTGCAGACGATCTCCCACCCCTTTGGAAGATGTTTTCGCCTCCGGTGTTGACCAACACCACGTTAAGTCGCGAGAATACTTCTAGAAGTATGCGCCCTCTTGCATTCGTTTGTCGACTGCCCCATTTGACAGCCCAAGCATTGAATTCGCCCGCTAATATTACCGGGTGATGGCGGCTCGCGTCGGCGGCTAACCTTTCCAGCATCGACTCGTAATCGTCTAGTGCCAGGCTTGGCGCCGCATAGCAGCTGTAGACGTGTATTCCGCCTACTTTTGCCCGCGTGAAGCCATTCTCTGGGCTTCTCATGGTATCTTCCATGGCTCGGCTCCCACACGTCCATATCGCTGACGTGCCGCTGCTATCGTTTATCCAGACGCCGCTGTGCAGGTTTCTATACTGCTCGCAGACGATTGCGACGTCGATTTTCTCCTCGTAGACTGTCTGTGCCAGCAGATCTTGTGCCGTTTGACAGTGGTTCAGGTTTATCTGTATAAACCTTATCTTCGTCTGTTTTTGAGCACCTCCTTGAACGCCGGACATCTATTACCTCCGGTCACGTGCCCACTATCTCTGCCCTCAACTTCCCTACAAATTAGGCATTTTGCAGCTTGGTCACACTCCTTTACCTTGTGACCCTCTTTCCCGCAGCCTCGGCACAACCTTCCTCTATCCTGGCTGCTGCTGCAGTTTTTCGCTATGTGACCGAACTTCATGCATTTGAAGCACGGTTTTAGCGATACCCTCTCCCGCATTCGGCATACAACCCAGCCGACTCGAATCTTACCTGCTGCGATAGCCTTCTTCGCAGCTTCAACAGGCAGGCTTATAAACGCCGTCTGTGTGCCTCCCCACGACTCTCTTAGCCTGAAGACATCCTTTTCTTGGACCGTCAGACCTAGCTGGGTCCTCAGTGCTTCGCAGACCTCTTCCTTGGTTGTGATCTCATCCAAGTCTCTAAACTCGATCACCACCGTATTTGTGCTGGCTCTCACCTCAGCCACCCCGTTTATCGATGCTTTTACCTTCTGCTCTAAGTCTCCGGTCTTAGCATCTCCCCTCTTGAGCTCAAGCAGGAGATCGCCCTTTTGCGTTCTCCTGACCCTTTTTACGCTATTTCCGACCTCTGCGAGGGAGGAATCTGTCCTCACCTTGCGAAGGATCTCCGCGTAAGTCGCTTCCCCTTTTGTCGTGATGATAATGGCATCCGACCTGGTCTTTTGCTTCAGCTTGTTTCCCTCTTTCAGCCTTCTTTTTTTTATTTTCCGCTTTTTCCGCTCCACCGTCGTCCAGGCAGAACCGTCCGGGTTATTGCTTTCTTTTTCGACGGGGCGCGCCGCCCGTAGTGGGGCTGGCTCGGCCACTGCTTCGGGAGTCTTTCCCTTTTTCCTTTTTGGGGTGTGCTGCTGCAGCTGCACCTCCTCATTGAGCTCTCTACGGCGCTTGGGCGGCCCTCCTTGCTTTTCTCTTGTGGCCGTTTCTCTCCAGAATCCCCGGTTGAACGGCTCTCTTGTTTGTTCTCACCGTCTTTCTGCTCCTTTGGATGGGATTTCCATCTTCCGGAGTCGCCCTTTGTTGGACCATAAAAGCCCTAGCTGTATTTGGAGCTTTGGGAGGTGCTCCACCCTCATTTGTTGTTTGGTTCTCTATTTTAGATCCCACGAGTTGCGCGAGAAAGGACAGTCACCCATGGCAGAGCTCCGCATTACCGCAGGAAGGCTACATTGAAACCGAAGGTCGCCTGGTATTCGGAGTCCATCGTTAGTGGTACACTGACGCAGTACCATACATCCCCTCAGCACGATAGTTTCCACCTTGGTATTTCTTGTATATATCTTAGTTAGCCACAAGCCTCACCACCGCGACAAGGTGTAGATACAAGATGAGGCCCCCCATAGGGGTACTGCCATCTACATTAGGGATGACGTGGCTTATTATAAAACATTTTCAAGCACGACTTCAGATTTTAATTATCTTTGGATTAAAATCATTTTCAAAAGCCACGTCATATTCTTCTGCTTTCTATACAGAAGTCCTAACATAAGTAACGAAGCCTCAATTTCATCATTTGACACTATTTCCGAACAAATCTCGGGATTTTTGTCGCCCAATCCTGAGTGTGAAATCATCGTTGCAGGTGATTTCAATGTTCACAATGTAAACTCGGTGGTCTAGAGGTAAGGCGCTTGACTACTATCCCAGAGGTCCCGGGTTCGATTCCCGGCGGTGCCACGGTCCCAGCCTTTCCCAATTTCCCACCTACATCCTTCTTTCTTCTCCCCTCTTTACATTCCTGATTCCTCCTGTCATAGCTTTCGCTGGTCTTTCCCCGCTCCACCAAGCGCATGTCATCGGTTGGCTGATGAGATTCAACTCGTTTCAAGAGGCATAACACTCCAGCGAGTTGTTTCTCAAATGCCCCAATGCCAGAGTCGCGAAATGGTTGGAAGTAGGTGGAATAAAAAAAAAAAATATCGCGGCTAGGTTGTGGCAGCTCCTTCCTACTTCTCTGTCTCTTTCTACTCTCTATCTTCCGGCTAGAGCTGCTGTTCGACATTCTATACGAAAAAATAGGTTGTCGAACAGTACAAAGGGGCTTTCCCTAAGACTCTAGTCTATCACATAAAAAAAAAAAAAAAAAAAAAAAAAAAACTGGCTGACTTACTCAAATGGCACCAGTGCTTCTGGCAAGGACGTCGAGCTCTTTGCAGACACCAATAATTTACATCAAATTGTGGATCATCCCACGAGAGTCCCTGATGTTGCTGACCAAGGAACCTATCTCCTTGATCATTTCATAACTTCTCATCCAGCACGATATACCGTCACAGTTGATTCACCTCTCGGCAATTCGGACCAATGCTTAGTTAGCGCTAGCTTCCCATTCAAATTTCCCACCTCTCCCAAACCAGTTTCAAGAACTGTATGGCATTATGGGAAGGCCAATTGGCTGGGGCTTACTAATTTTTTCCAATCTACTGACTGGAACCAGTGTTTCCGAAATAAAAACGTCAACTCTGCCGCTATTCGTATCACTAGAATCATACAGGCAGGAATGCATTTGTTCATTCCTCATTCTATAAAATCTGTGAAGGTTAGGCCCAACAGATGGTTTAATCAGGAGTGTATGAATGCAATCAGAAATAAAGAAGCAGCCTTTCGAGCTTACAAGAGCTCCCCGAGTGAATCGCTCCGTGCAGAGTATATAAAACTAAGAAATTCATGTAAAGTCAACATCAGGAATGTCAAAACTTCATTTGACAGCAAGTTGAGAAGTAAACTCCTTAATGCAACCTCTAGTAAAAAAAACTTCTGGTCTTTGGTAAGTTCCATCAAGAAGAATTTGACCACCTCCACAACCCCTTCATTCATCCCCGATGAAAAGGTGATAACAGACGGAAAATCCAAGGCCGATTTATTAGCATCTCTGTTTGCTTCATATTCTTCTCTACCCCAAAATGATACGCTACCCCCGGTAATCGAGCACAGCGCTCATTTAATGGACAGGGTTTTCTTCAGGACTCGCGAGGTGCCTCAAGGAGCTCGATGTCAACAAATCCACTGGACCCGATAATTATACCCCCTATCGTCTTATGGGCCGTCCACACTACGCGGACTTAGATCCTACGCGCTTTTCGCCGTACGGCCTCTGACAAAAGCGCGCATGAGTTCTGAATCGTGAGCAATCAATACTCTTCGAACAGCACGTCAACTAAGTCGATATCTGTTATCAAAGTTTAAAGTTCAAAATAATTTATTCATAATCTTATATATTAATAGGCAAACAAAAAGTTTGTACACGCTAAGGCTTTTTTGTTCGTGGACCGATTTCGTTTAAATTTTCAGAAAATGTTCTTTTTATGGCATAGTTTTGTAATAAGGAATTTCAACGAAATCGATTCACGAATAAAAAAGTTATAGCGATTTTAATTTTTCGGATTTTAAAAAGCCGTTGGAAAATTTGAATTTTTTGTGAGCATCAACGTAGAGCTGAGTAGCCTACGATTGACACAAATGCCGTTTCAGTGAAGCGAATGAGAAACAGAGAAAAACAAGCGTTTGTGTGGATTTTTGGCGGCATAATTGACATAAAAAAACTCGGTCATTTTGTGCGTGCATTATTTATACTCTTTTGTGTATAGTATTATTGAGTTGTATTGTGTAAGGCGCTACCGTTCGTTTTTTGGCGAATGCCTTTAGAAATTGTAATTGATTCATTTAAGTGTGTTTTGAATGTTATTCTGCGTAATTTTTATTCGTTTTCGTATGGTTCTCGGAATTTGAGTTGTATTTTTGTCATTCCAAACAGTTAACTGCGAATTTTGAGTGCAATTTATCGGTGAGTACTTACGTTTTTTTCCGCGTTTTCTTTTCGAAATGCCAAGACAACGACGGGGACGCTCGAATGTCGATTTTAGATCCCTTCGCGAAAATACTAGAAGTCGCGTTAGAAATTTACGTAGTGCTAATGAAATGAATGTTGAAAATAATGAATTGAATAGTGGTGTGAATGAAATGAATGTTGATGTTGTGGTTCTTTTAATATGAGTTGTCATTTTTGTCGTGCCAAACATTTTCTGACTGAAGTAACTTTACGTAATACTGGGGCATTTTCTTTGTGTTGTCATAAAGGCAAAGTTAATCTACCTCCACTTTCTCAAAATTACTTTTTCAATAATTTTTTTGAAGGTTCAACTTCAAATGAAAGTGGTAATAAAAATCGTTCTAAAATTTTTTTTGCAAATATTCGTTCGTATAATGCAGCCTTTGCAATGATTAGCTCTGAGTGTAATTTGTTAAATGACACTGTAAATGGCATTTATCATTTTACCACATAGCCAAGCAAGACGTCATGGATGCGATTAAAAAAATCCTGAGAAATTTTAGATGCTCTGGAGCGACAATGGAAATGTTTCATAGTAATTAAAAATTCGCCCTTGCGAATAATTTTTTTTCTTTAAATAACAATATATACCTATATATGAATTTTATATATTTATTGTTTTTGTGACCGAATTTCGGTAACCGGCATCCCAACTAGTTTACATAATTTTGTGTACAGAAGTTTAGAGTTGCAGAGTTTTGAGTTTAATGTCTCATTACATCTGAGTTGTCTTATTTTGTAGTACAGTTAAATTTATTACATATTATTGTAAATCTCAGGAAAATTCAGAAAAAACTTGATTTATTTCTTTTTCAAAAACTTAAAAGCTAACTTGTAACGACCTTACTCTAATCACTAGCCTACTCGCTATCATAATTCGATCATTAGCTGTATCAGTCGATTTTGTGTATTGCTACATCTATATAAATAAAGCAGAGCCCGCTGTCATTCCGTCTGTTTGTCCGGGATAAACGCAAAAAGTCCTGCACTGATTATATTAATTTTCTCCAAATATATCAAAAATAACCTAACTTAGATTATAGGCTATTTAAACTAATATTTAGTCCCTAAAAGAAATTATTAATAACTTTTACTTCGTTGGCGAGGGGGTTGGTGGAGGAATATTTTTGTTTACATATGAAAAGTCGGTTGTGAGATTAGGTTTCATATTTTACCCAAGTCTCTATAGTACCAAAAAGTAGCTCATTATTTTAACCAACAACCAAAAATTGCTCAAATTTCTCTAAAGAAGAACAAGAATATGTTATTATTCATGAAAACTTAAATAATAATAGAATAGTAAAAAAGGCATAAATTATAATAAATTATTATTCACTTTAGAATTTGGATGCGACAAATTCGAAATAGAAGTTTGATCGCTAATTTTACCTCAAATAGAGGGCCATCTTTCGATCGGTAGATTATTAAAAAACCTTCAATAACATTTCCAATGAGATTTTCTCTAGACTATGGCCTCGATTCCCAGATCCGAGGGGAGGGAAGTGAGTGAGGATTTGACACTTTGCGATTCTCAAATCCGCAGTCCCGGATTGGTTTAAATCGAAAATTCGGAGTGAAGACTCACGCGATAATGAAATATATGATGACGGATTATCTCAGGCGCATTTGTCGTTCAAATCCGCAAAAAATTTGTTGCGGATCACACTTTTACAGCGCGGAAAATGTCAAAAAGAAATTCGGGGTTGCGGATCTGAGAATCGCAAAGTGTCAAATCCGCAACTCACTTCCCTCCCGTCGGATCTGGGAATCGAGGCCTATGTGAAGTGAAGAAGAAGATAAAGCGGAAAAACGAAAACTTAAATGTTTAAAATAATAGTGAAGATTTACAAAAATTGATAGTTTTGTTGTTTTAAAGAAAAAAGTGAAAAGATTTAAATTGATCAAAAGGAAGTTTTGATGGTTAACAGTGAAAAGTGAAAAAAAGATAAGTGAAGTGGATTTAAAAAAACTTACGAAAAGGGCGAAAACGCAAGTTTTGTTCTTTTTTGCATAATTTTCAGTACGTAATTAGTACATATACGGTTAAAAGTGAAAAGTGGAAAAAAGGAGCAGAAACAAGTGAAGCGAATTTATAAAAACCTATGAAAAGGGCGAAATCGCAAGTTTTGTTGTTTTTTTGCATAATTTTCAGTACATAATTAGTACACATATACATATATATTTTCTTTTCAGTGCATATTCATATTTCTTTGTATTAGTTTCTGTTTTTCCCCTCCCTATCTATGAAGATGTAGAACACATTAATTCAAAAGAAGATTCGTAATTCTGCGAAAGGGCCATTCTGGCTCCTAAAAATGAAGAAGTAGCCCTCTTTAACAAAATAATTTTAGACAAAATTCCTGGTGCTCTAACTACATATAGCTCAATAGACTCGGTCTGTGTACTGGACGATGCAGTACATTATCCTGTGGAGTTTTTAAATAGTATAACAGTCCCTGGTCTTCCTGCACATGAAATACATCTTAAAGTGAATGTACCCGTTCTTTTACTCCGTAATTTAAATCCACCAAAATTGTGCAATGGTACTAGATTGAGAATTGTCGCATTACACAAGAATTTAATTGAAGCTACAATTTTAAGGGGTTGTGGGAAAGGCGAAAATGTGCTTATACCTAGGATACCTATAATTCCGAGTAATTATCCCTTTAAATTCAAACGCTAACAATTCCCTGTTACCTTATGTTTTGCGATGACGATTAATAAGTCTCAGGGCCAAACATTAGGAAAAGCGAGAATTGATTTAAGTAAAATTACTTTACTCATGGACAACTATACGTTGCATGCTCTCGAGTCAGCAACTCAACAAACTTAATAATTTATGCCCCAAACAATAAAACGCAAAACATTGTCTATAGAGAGGCATTAAAATAAAAGTGTTGTTATAAGAGCAATTTTGAAAGATTATTAAAAAATAATTTCGGTTAAGTCCGGTCCACGCCGGCTAATTTCAGTTTGATATGCTTGCCCAGTTGTCTATTGTACGTCTTTCGATAGAAGCCGCTTAACATCAAATTTAAAAAAAAGTATTTTAATAGGTACCTATTCAAAATAAATTTTTGAAGATTTGTTCTTTTACCTCTTTATACTTTTTTCCTACCGTGGACTGTGCACACATAGTCTTTTTTTATTTAAAGGCGTTGCAACGCACGCGGGTTTTTAGCTAGTCTATTATAAAATTGATATGCTGATTTATTAGCCGCTTCGGCAATATATGGTACACATTGATTATATACTAAGTAGATATGGACAAACGCGATTCAAATTAACTTCCAGTTACGGCACCACGAGTTGGGGGCGCTAATATCGCAGGGTTTTATGCTCCTCTATATATGGTTAGTTTCCGAAATAAACTTTCTTGTTTATGTGAAAGCCCTTTGCGCATTTGAAAACAAAATCAGAAGATGCGGCTTTGAGTTTAGTGGCGGTGGATCTAAAAATAGATTTCTATGCGCTTATTCCTATTGTTTTGTTCGGGAAGGGCAAAGAGGGTGATAAAATGATGATGATTTCGTAGCCGATGGGTGAAATTTGACAATGAGGGAAATATGAATGGACGAGACAACTTTAATGGGAAATTTGGCTACAAGCATGTTTTTATTATCTTGAGAAATGAAATGGATTTGAAGGAATTATTTCACTTTTTTTAGCGAAAAAGTGACAAATTTTTAGATTTTTTTCTCAGGTATTTTAGTTCGTAGAAATTTGGAATTTTTACGGATAATTGTATTACTATTGATACATATAAAATAATTTTTATTTTTGATTTTATTTATCGTTATTTATGCATGTGGCATGGCCAAAAACAACCCTTTGTGCCGTTAGTACGTTATGTCCTTCAAGTCAGGATGCAGTGTCTATTAGTAAATTTAGGTGTCTGGATGGTGCGTCAGTAGATTTCGATGAACCTTGGGTTTTATCTGTGAGGTGTAATATGGTCCCAGCAACACCGACTGTGTTCTAATTATTAACGAAGGGGAGGAATTTAGTGGGCTTGGGATGGGCTGAGTTGGCTAGTCTTGGAAAAAAGGCGCATGTAGGTAAAAGCGGTAAAAATTAGCGAGGGCTGCTACATTTCTACAGTGGCTTGAAGAGTCTATAGAGGAGCAAAATGGGCCAGTCAAGGCAAGCTAGTTTTTAGGGTAATATAGGTTCGCGCCACGCAACCGTCAAAAACAATTAAATTTAAAGTCTTTTATTACAACAAAAGCTAAGGATTTAGAACGAGTTAAAATAAATTGAGAGGACAATTAAACAAATTATAGTAATTACAACCAGACGTATTTTGATAAAGACTAAACCGAAACTGAATCTCTGTTCTTTAATTTAATTTTTCCAAAGGTGAAAGAAGAGATTACACCTGACTTACTTAATATTAGTAATGTTACAATATTGCTAACTAAGCGTCTGGGGGTAGCCGGATGCTCCCGAAGTATCGATATCATCGATAGTGGCTCGTGAACTTTTGGTTGGGATCATGTGTCGTATTGGGTGTGGCCGTAGGAATAGAACTTTTACCCAGATATACGAGTTACGTTCAATACAATTCAATACAAGGCGGAATGTAGGAATTGGAGATTGTAGTCAGGGCAGCTGGCTGAAGGAGGAGCTTGGTTCTCTTGAGAAATCTCAGTCATTGATAAGCTTGTTTGGCGATTTGGAATATGTGATTACTTCATCGCAGATCTGGGACCTTATTCCCTATTACAATATTGTTATATTTTTTTAATGAAATGCCGAAACCGTATTTTCTATCACAATATTGGCATTCATTTTACATGAAAATTTAACAATATTGGCAAATTTTTACTTGGAAAGCTGTTTCGTTTTCGGTGATTTGCAAAGTAATTACTGTTAAGAAAATGACAAGCATTTAAAAAAATTTACCCTTGAACCAAAGAAAATATATTAAAAATGAATGAAAATATTGTCGAATTATTTATAGAACTTATTAATAAACTAGCTAAAGTGGATTTGTGAAAGTGGGTCTATACGAAAGTGGCTCTAGTCCGTTGTACCTACTTTGATGTTTGAATGAAACGGTCGACGAGGGCACCTTTCCAGCGGCTTTCCTTTGTTTTACGGATAAAAGTGTATGGGAACTAAGCTCGCGCGAACAAAGTTTGTGTCGTGTGGAAGGGCTATAAGGCTCACACGCCTAACAACCCAGTATGATGAATATTGAATATCACCAAAGATCTTTCAATTTTCGGTTAAATTATAGGTACATATGAGAGTTTTCTATTCTTGATTTTTTTCGTCTGTTCTTCCAGTACTAACACCAAGCACCTTCATTAAAGCTGGTCGTCCGAAACAAGAGCCTGCGATCCCTCGTCATGCCTATAACTACACAATATTTCTACATTCTACAAATTTCTTTTTTAATTTTGGCTCTCGTTACAACCTAAACATCAAGAATTCCTACTTGTTTGCAATCTTTTTGTCGCACAAAACAAGTGTGATTTTGTGCTGAGGCACCGGCCAATAATTATAGGTTTTCACGGCAGGCTTCCAGTTGTATAATATGTTTTGATATATACATGTACATAATATACCAAAATTCTTAGAGTTTTTGCTAATTATTTACCATATCACCCCACATCCAGGGGGTAGGAGTGGGGGTAATAAGGGAGGTTGACCTAAACACGTTTATTTTGGAATAAGCCCTTGGTCATCCCTTAAAAAGTTATTCACTGTTGAAATTTTGCAAAAATCACCTTTTTACAAGTAATATTTTATGACTTTAATAAGCAGTTATTGCAGTTATTACGACTTTGACGCTGGATTGTAAGACCCAAAAACTCTCCCACCCAACCTCTACCTCATTCTCGAATTGGGCACAATCTTTTATTGCTGCTTATTTAAAGTAAACAATTACCCTATATAAAAACATTTAAAAAAATCTTTCAAAATCGGAACCTTTCTTCCTTCATTGACGACTACCTAATCTTGAGAAATATGAAGTAGAGTTTTAAACGATAATTCTGATATTCTTTATTATAATTCTATTATTGTAAGTATATATATGTATTTAAATTGACCCTAACTAAATGGCTTAAATTTTCTCTGTAAGCAATAATAAAATAAATACACAAAAACTTGAATTTTTGCTCAAAAAAAACCTATTTCATTTTTCTCAAATTAAAAAAAAACGCGATGCAAAATTTCCTATTAAATCTCTCTTCCCATTCATTAATTCATTGATAAATTTCAGCCACCGACCAAGATATCATCGTAGTTTCAGCCCACCCACCTCCATCCAAAACAAAACAAAAGGAATACCCGCGCAGGAACATTGATTATTATCTATAAGTAGATACGTAACCTTGTTTGCGGGCTTTGGACATAGATGGCCTTACTTACACTGATTTCAAAAATCCATGTTAAAACTGAGACTCAAGAGCTTTCGAAATATATAAAAGCTGTCTATCGGTTTCGCTGCTTATGTACATTGAACTTTTGAATTCATGTATATAGCAATCGCATGAATAGGGATATCTACTTGCGATTGCGCCTGCCGTTCTTTGAGGCAAAATTTTCGGAATTTTTGTTGTTGTGTTGCTTAAAAACGATTTTTCAGGTTTAGGGAAAAATTTAGTCGTGGAAGATTTTTATTTTTTTATGAAATCATATTTTTTTGTCTGCAGGTGGATACGGTGCCGCAAATTTTAATTTCTGCTTGGTACAGAATATAAAATTTTTTCTATTTTCGACCAAAAGTTGAGCCTGAGAAAATTTCAGTAAAAAGTTTTAAATTACATATGGAAGAGGTTTTTATCATATCGAGCCCTTCCCGCCGTTTTATGGTAACCGACAAAAAGTAAATTTTACAGGAGAAGGTTTTTCTTACTTATTTTTGTATCTGTCATTTGTAATGGGCTGAAATTAGTTAGGCTAATTATTTTATTAGTTAGGCTAGTTTATTGTCCGATTAATGTCAAAATTGGTGGTATGTTTCGAAGGTTAAATTAACGTCGTTTGCGGTAAAAAACGAATTTTCGAAAAAATGTCGCTTACGATAAAACGGCGGGAAGGGCTCGATATAGTATCCCAGGCAATGAAGTATTTTGCCTCATCATTAAGATTTGATGTTTAATGATATGGGAAAAGTAAAATCTTTCTTTATGTAAAACCATTCCATGCTAAACTGTCGCACTTTACTCCAAAAGAATATTTTAAAATTTATAACGCACCAGGAATTGTAAGTGCTTTATAAATATAATAAGTCTTGTGCACTCTCTTCCACACCACCTAAGAGGTCGAGTACAGGGCGCGTTTTTTTATATCGTGGTGTCCCCAGTAGGCATAATTCACGGCTTTCAATCAAAAAGATCCTTTCGCATTCAGGCATTGCTTTGGATTTAGGACCTTGGCTATAATGATAGATCCACATAAATATATCATCCTGGAACTGTAAAACAATTGAATCCTTCTTTCCAAAATTTACAGACAGCATAACAGGGACAGGCTGAAGTGTACTATAAACCGGCTTTACTTAGTATTAACTAGTTTTGTTAATATTCATCCTCTCATCTTTACAATTTTTCCGCAACTGCTTGTACAGGGTCTGTCACGTATGCTAGGACTCCTAATAGTTTGGCGCTATAAAATTTGTAAATAGAGTATTACTAACACCCTATATGTAACAAATCAAAGGCTCCCAGCAGGAAAACTAGCGAGGGGCTACTCAGGTAACCCAAGAATTCATTAATGATTTGTGTAACCGCTTACATGATAATTGAAAAATTCTACTGCAAATTTAGTAAAATTGAGGTCTTTACATTGTAATGGCTAGGTAAGCGACTAGTGACTTGTGAAATACATTCGTTGGAAATGTGATGTGCTTTTATTATTCTTTGTCTTGTCGAAGCCTCTCTTCTTGAGTTTATTCCGTCCTCCAAATTCGTTCGGTGTGGATCGTGCAGTGCAGTCAAAAAGATATCTTGCTAGTAAAATTCTCACCAAATGTAGCTGAAATGCAATGGTAATTTTGGATAGTAATGTTTTTAATGCTAAAAAGGGTAGCCAGAATTTTATTCTGCGTGCCATACATGGTAATCTATGTATTCACTCAATACACTTCACCTCTGAAATAAGTCCTCGTTTGTAATGCCTACAGTAAGTACTTACCGCCATAGGACATCCCTATGTAAAAGTAAGCTATTATTTCATCACAAAGGTAATGGGTCCATCTCATTATCACCTCGCTTACCTAGCCATTACATTTCCCGCTGGGTGTAAAAACGGAGAATATTTAAACACTTTTATCAGTTTTATCCCGTAAACTTCCGAAGTTATCGTCGAAGGCGAACTGACAATCAATAAATCTTGGTGCTTCCTGTGTAGATCAACAAATTACTTGCTAAACATACAACATTCTATCGCCACTATCTCAGTACCATCGAAATAAACACTCTCCTGACTACACGGCAATCTTATTCCCTCAGCACCAAATTAGATAACTCGTCTCACTCCTTCCACCTGCAGCCCTCTTTTCGGGCACTCTACAAAATAGGAATTCGTTTCTAAAAATAACAACTGGATTCTGGAATAATCGGTTAGTATTTCCGAGCTCCAACATCCAAGAATTCAAACGCAGAATTCCTCGTCAATTCCACCTCCCAACGATCATAATGGTTAACCTATTCCACCCTTGTACTAATCTTACTGCAAGACAATGAACCATGATATGACAAACTAAATAATGGACTAGTTGCACGAGAGTTATTTTGGGAAATTTGTTCAAAAATCGTACAACATTTTTCAAGTTTTTTTTTTTTGATTTGATTCAAGGGTGGATTCACCCCATTGAAAAAGAGGTTATAATAAATTTTCCAATTTATTTTTGATATTATTTCATCAAAAATAAAATTTAGAAACATAAAAATATTTGAATCATTTTTCAAATACAACCTGTATTATAGTGTTGAAAATGACTTATGTTCGAATCCGCAGAAAATTTGTTGCGGATCACACTTTTAAAGCGCGGAAAATATCAAAGAGAGATTCGCGGTTGTGGATTTGAGAATCGCAAAGGCTCAAATCCGCACTCACTTCCGCGCCGCCGGATCTGGGAATCGAGGCCATAGTTTCAAAACGGGGTTTCGACACCCCTCCCCCTCCCATTCCTTTGCATTGCAAATGGACTTTTCGCTAACTAATGCAAATAAGTCTCATAAAATCAAAAAGTCCGAAATCTGAAAAATCATGAGATTCGATATCTCAAATTTGTATACGGCACCGCGCCCCAGCCAAAATAAATTCAACTTCATTTTAATGTTCCAAGAAAATACCTTCTTATGTACACATTATTTCCATCATCGATAACCCTCAGCTTTTTTATTATGTATTATCGAAACTCCAAACCAAAGCTTCCAAATCTTGCAAGTTTTACCGAAAGCACAAACCGCAAAAAGAATACAGACGCTAGCGCCGCCAAACATCAACACCCGCCATCCTCACAGGTCCCATGATTACGCATCTACTTATAGATAATCAATGGCAGGAATCTATTTTTAGACCCGAAACTTTTGGCTTTTCTTCTAACATGCGTTAAGGGCTTTGAAATGCTTTTTTAAATTCAGGCGCAAACCCGCTTTTTTCAATTTTTACTAAAAAATAACAAAATTAAAAAATGTGTCTATTTTATGATTATTATGCACCTTATAAAGAAATATTATTATTTATATTACTATACTAATGTTGAAAACCCATCCCCATTGATTTTAGAGGTTTAAAACAAAATTTTCTATCACTAAAACTTAAATCGGTACAACTAACGCCATCTAACAAACCAGCTGGAAAGATGTTTGTCCATATCTACTTACTCTATAATCAATGTGGTACATTTGCTATAAGGTGTAGTCGCCTGGTGGAATAATATGGTGGTAGATTTAAGCATAGTTTTAGGATTTTATTTTGTTGTCTTTGGAGCTTACTTATGTGAGTTTTTGCACAGTGATGCCATATGGGGCAGCATATAACATTATCGCTTGAAAAATTTGCTTATATATTATTAGTTTGTTAAACTTACTCAACAACGACCTGCGATTTATGAGTGGGTAGAGAGATTTTATTGCTATATTCGTTTTGTGTATTACAGTTTGTATGTGTTTGTTATATGTCAATGTCTTATCAAGAGTGATTCCAAGGTATTTTACAATACTGACCCATCTCACATCTTGCCCTTTGATTTTTAATTTATTTTGGGGAAGGTGGACGGATTCTCTTCGTCTGGTGAAATACATGGCGTGAGTTTTTGCAGGGTTTAACGCAATTTTCCATTTGTCACAGTAACCTTGTATGGTATCGAACACAAATTGTAGCCGCGATGTTATAGTGGAGGCATTTTCAGCATGATTGAAGATGGCAGTGTCATCAGCATGTGAGAACTCTGCAGTTTTCTTTATTCGGTAGGTCAGCAATGTAAAGAATATATATAAAATGGGACCCAGGACAGAACCTTGAGGTACACCTGTGGTGATACGTAGCTGCGCAGACAGAGCCTTTCCGACGCGAACTTGAAAGGTGCGGTTTGTTAGAAAACTCTTAATAATATCTATGAGGTGGTAAGGCAGGTTATAGTTAATAAGCTTCGTAATTAACGCATCATGCCACACTGCATCAAATGAGTTTTTTACATCTAGTAGCGCCAGACCGACCGATTTTTTATTTACCAGGTTCATTTTAATTTCTTTGGTTAATATTGCTAGTGGATGGTTTGCATTAAATTTACTTCTGAAACCAAATTGATGTTCTGGTAATGTTTCTAAATTTTCTAGTGAAGTAATAATTTTTTGTTTCAGAATTTTTTCAAACACTTTACCTACATCGCTTAGTAGACTTATTGGTCGGTAGCTGCCTGGTTCATTGAGTGGTTTTCCAGGCTTAGGCACTGGTACTATTTGTGCATTTTTCCATATGGTAGGGAAATAATTTAGCTTGAGACAACAATTATATATGAATGTTAGAAGGATTAGTGAGATTCTGGGCATTTCTTTGAGGGTTTTGTTAGTGATTTTGTTACTCCCAGGGGTTTTTTTTACTGGTAGTAGTTAAGATTATTTTTTTTACTTTCGAGGGGCTTATGTACTCTCTACTGTATGATGGTTGTGTTTGCCCCTTGAAAGTTTTGGATTTTATCTTTGATCTCCGTTTCATGGGGTGTATTTGTAAATCTTAGTTTGATTCAGGGAGTCAGCAATTACATGCGCCTTTTCTTCCATAGTTATATACTTGCTACCATTTACCTCCAGTGTTGGAACAGTTGTGTTACCATTTTTGATTATTTTGGCTAACCGCAGAAGGGTTTGCATGCGTTGCCTAATGTAGCAAGTTTTTCATTCCAGCTCTTATTTCTATATTCAATTGTTTGCTTTTTTAACGACTCGTTTACTTGTTTTAACCGCACTTTGAGCTGCGGTAGACTATAACGCTGCCACTGCCTGCGCACGTTATTTCTAAGTCGGATTAGGCTAAGAACATAGTGAAGCAGAGAGCAAAGCAGGGTTGAGAGCGGAGAGCAAACCGGCGAAATCAAACAAGTGAATTCCTGTTAACAAGCGCATAGTGGAGCAAAGCGGCGCGTTCAAACAATTTTGATTTCTCTGCTATCATCCTTTCAACCGCTTTGCTCTCCGCTTTCATCGCTGCTTTGCTCTCTGCTTCACTATGTTCTTAGGCTTAGGCATATGTAGTATTTTTCCAGGAAGTTTAATTGGATTTTGAGGCCTTAGGTATGTGTAGGGGGTGGCATCGTGTAGGGCTTTACAAATACATTCATTAAATTTTGAAATCATGCTGTGTATTTGTGAAGTATTGACTATTTCAGTACGGTTTGGATATGTTGTTCTGAAAGGGTTGTTTCTTTTGCATACAGTACGAAATTTATCACAATCGGTGCAGTTGTACTTATACCTAATCATGTTAGGTAAGTGGAGTGAGTGAGGGAGCTCCATGATAACTGGTAGGTGATCCGATCGAAGGTGATCCGAGGGAAGGTCATTTATGGCTATTGCTTGTTGCAGGTTTGCCTGCAGAGTTGTTAGAAAACCATCGAGTGTAGACGGGTTTGCTTTGCGCTGAGATGGTATGTATGTAGGGTTATCTGGGTATAACATAGTTACAGGATGTGTGGCTATGTAATTGTGTAATATGTTGCCCCACGTGTTAGCTCTGCGGCAGCCCCAAGTACTGTGCCTAGAGTTCAGATCACTACCAACAATTACATTATTATATGCGGTGCAAAGGTATCTAATATCAGATTTAAACAATTCTTTTTTCTCCTGCGTAGATGTACCACCAGGAAAGTATGCGGCAATAATAGTTATTTTATGATCATAATTTATCATCAATTCGATTGCTATAGCTTCAATAATTTTAGTGTTAGGAATTGGTAGTAGTCTGCAGTTTAGTGACTTTTTAGCAACTATGGCAAATCCACCACCTCTGAATTCACTGCGATCACACCGTAAACAAGTGTAATTTACAAGCGTTAATTTTGACAGCTGATTCAGCCAAGTTTCGGTGACAAGCGCCATTTCTATATTGTGTATTTGTAAGAAATTAAAAAATTCAATAGTTTTGTTTTTAATCCCTCTGGGATTCCAGGTTAAAATTTTAACTAAGTTAGTGTGCATATATGTATTTAATGGCTAAATTAGTAATTATTTCAAATTGTTGGAATTTATCAGTGCATTGTTTTAAGTTTGTTAATAATTCATTAGTAAGTGATTGTATTTCTTGTATTGTAAACAAATTGTTATTTGTATTACTATTTACTGTACTGCTATTTTCATTCAAATTCTTACTAGCTAAGTTGGTGTTGTTATTTTACACAGTGTTAGTACTATTTTTGTTATTTAATAGTTGCAAGTTGTGTGGGTTCCACTGGATTGTCCTATATGACTTGTTTTGTGATTCATACATTGTGTTACGTGCGTTCATTAGCGGTGGGTAATTTGTCCCGTTCATCTGCGGTACAGATTTTTGTTGTACACCTGTGGGTTTTTTGGCTTTTCCAGCTCGAAGTTGAATATATGCTATTCTTGTGGGACAATTTTTGTCCATAGCTTTGTGCTCCTCATTATAGTTTGCACACTTAGTACTGTTGTCCTTATTTGGGCATTCAACTGTTGCATGGTTTTTAGTGCAATGGGCACAAAAGGTGTTCACCTTACAGTTACTAGTGCCGTGACCAAACATCTGACAGTTCCTACATTGTGTGAGTTTGCCAGGCAATTTTCTATAATAGTCCCATTTTACCTTTGTTTTGTTAATTATTGAGTGTTTATTTTTTAATTCCATCATGCTAATGGATCCCTTTTCTAGGTAAACAATAGACATGCAGTCTGTACCCAATTTGGTATTTACTACAATTTTCTTAACTTCTTTACATTTTAAGCCGTTTTGTATTAAATCGTTCATTAACTCTTGTGTTTCCATTCCGTCCATTCCTGTTAGTACCGCCTTCAACGGCAGATTTTCTTTATTGGTATACATATAGTGTTCTTTTTTATTCGCTTGAATCGAACAATTTGCTTATTTTCGATATGTGAAAGCCGCACCCGCCGACGACCGTGGTTAAGACAACACTCTTTACGAAGGGTGGCGACGCGCCCGCCACGCTTGACCGTTAAAACAACACTCAACTAAATTAAATTTTCACCCGCCGGTGGTGGCCAGGAAAATTGTCCACCTCTGGGGAACGCGCCCTTGAACTTTTAGTTCCCACCTGCGCAACTTGCTTATCGCGCGCTTCTCACGCGGCGCATTGCAAATTGCGCTTAATTATTGTTGGGTGGGTCAAATTACTTTCAAGAAAGTCAAAGTCAAGATCACTGTTTTTCTTATTTTCTAATCGCCAGAAAAGCTTGGGAATGGTGCAAGGGTAATTGCGCACCTTGCAAATCTCACAAAATGCGCGCGGATCAGGTTACGTCTGGAAATGTTACATTTTCCGTTGGAGTGGATTTTTGTACGTTGAAGATTTGTCCGTTAAGGAATTTTGTACATTTGAAAATGGAAATTAGATAATTATTTTCCGTTTAGGATTTGTTGTTCACAGGGAACTCATATTGCATCAAATTCATTGCGAATTTGATGTAAAAGGCTCCCTGTATGAAGGGATATGAGAATTTGTCTAAGGATCTCGTTTCTCACCGAGACCCTTAGAAATTCTGTATGTAACAAAGTCAGTCCCTAGATGATAAAAATCGCAAAACTCCAAATTTCTCATAAAATACTACATAAAGCGACTGGCCGCTTTAGGTAAGATAAAATGATCTAATCACGCATTATATACACATTAGGAAATGCAATAGCATCTTAAATATAATGAAGACATATTACTTTCAAAAGTGGCCCTAATTTTATGGAAATACCCATATAAATTTAAAACCATCCACCATCAGCGGTGAGAGCTAAAATATTTAATTAAAGTTTAGGTATGAAATTAAATAATTTAGTTTTCATCCCCTAGGGGTGGGGTGGTTTCTGCCTGAGGGATAGGCATGTTTTAGAAACCATGTCTTAAATGAAGTTTTTGCTTTTGGATCAATCTTTCCCGAAATCACGAATTTCACTATGGTATTTATAATTTACCATTTACTACTTCTGAGAAAACCAAAATTAGACGCTAATATTAATACTTTAAGCAAATTAAAACCCTGACGTTTCAACTATACACAACAAATTCGGAACATCCTTAAACATTTATTTTAAAAACCTCTAATTTAACCTGCTGCGCTACAACTTCAACTCTCCAGCCTGAATTATGTTACAATCTCGTCTCTTTTTTATGTTCACTTGAAGTTTACACGCACTCGTAAGTTAAATTTGTTTTATATAATTATTGTAATTTCTGTAGTATAATTAGCTTGAACTTACCGAATCGTGTTAGTATGCACCACTTTCAAAAACACATTACCTCATTTTGAATTAGTAGCAGCAGGTACATACATTCTTTTTTCAATTTTGCGTGTCATGCCTAAAATTATGCCGCAGTAACCAAAAGCTGAATTTCATCCGCTGTTAAGCATAAAAGCATAAACAAAAGCAGAAAAACATTTATTATAATACTCCCCACTTTTATACCTTTTTTCCTATTTGACGTCGATCGTACAGATTTAAAGCGTGAGAAATATATAAAATTCACTCAAGAAAATGGTACAAATTTAAAGAGGAGCTCTTAGAGCAGTACAGCAGTTATACCCCAGATTCTATTAAAATATTTACTTACACTGTACCTTGAAAGTTGTTTGAAAGAGTTGTCTTTAAAATTATCAAGAAAATTTAAATTTTCAACAAAACTCAAATGATTGCCACAATTTCATTTGTACCATTTAATTTACTGAGGCCTTTCTCTGAATTAAATATATGTATGTATACATAATCAAATTAGAGGAAAATCTGGATATTTACATTATCGATTCATTATCAGCACAAGTTTAATTAATTTGCCTTATTTAATTTAAATTCTATAGAAAACTGCTAAGATAAGTTATTGTATTCTACTGAAGTAGATACACGGTCAAATTGGTTGTACATCCAGAATTTCATCAAACCCATAAGCGCAACGAGATCTGATAGGCCGACAGGCCTACAATCGATAGTTTTGGTTGTACATCCGCCCTGCGATCTGTACGCCTTTATTGTTAACCGTGCGCCTTTATTGTTAACTTCCACCATAATTTTCACTTGGAATTTTATCATGTCAACATAATTATTCACAATTTTGTCATGTTATCAAAATTGTAATAATTCTAAGATTTCTCATCTGCAAATTTCCCTGTAAAGATACTCAAGATTTTATCACATAGCATAAGGCTGGTCGTCCACTGGAAGCGTATTCGAGCGGCCACGCGCTTCGGCTATACGAGCGGCTACATGCGGCTACAAGCGGCTTTAAGATATGCGGCTACACGCTACAGGGGTCGTCCACTGCAAGCGTTTCATGCTGCTCAGTTTGAAGTGTACTTGACACAATAATTTTGTGATTTATTAATATAAGTAGGTATTGGGTCGGTTTGGGGTGGGAAAAAACCGGTTTTGGGATTTAGGTCAAGGTGATTAATCACGTGTAATTATGCCAATTGGTTGACTGGTCATTAACCTGTAATTATGGTAAGTGGGTGACCTTGGAATGTGTGCCAGACGTATTAATTGTTTGAGTAGATCAAGGTCATCGTTGTTATTGTTGTGTGTGTGAGGCACGCCCACTTGTGCGCCGCGAAGGTGAAAGTTGGAGTGCGGAGGTGTGGAGAGGAGTGCAGCGGAAGTATTAGCGAAGGCGATGGCCGCGACGGGGGCAGGAGCGGGGGCAGGGGCGGAGGCGGGGGCTGGGGACGAATGTTGAGAACTCGATGGCTCGACGGGTACATCATGTTCGGGGTAGTTGGCTTGGGCGGGGTCTTTGGCGGGGTCCTCGGCTGAGGACTGGTCATGACTCTTGAACTGGTTTGGGGTCGGTGAGTTGCGGGGTAGTCCATGTACCAAGTGGAAAATATGCTATGCCGGTTCTAACGCAATTTAACATGGGGTTTTACATATAACCTCTGAATTCACCTTTTCCGCCATCTTGGATTTTCTTCGCTGTGCCAATTGGTCTGTGACGTCACATGGTCATGTACGAGAGAAAGAAAGGGCAAGTGAATGTGTGTGCATGCGTGTGTTCGTGTGATTCCCATATTACATCATGTTGTGAAATAATGTGGTTTTTATTTTTGGGGATTATCATTATGCGAAGAGAGGGTATTAATTTATTAACATCCGATAATAATATATAATTTCAAATAACAAAATATTACGTGAGAACAATCAAAGTATTTATTTGAATGCAAATAGCTATATGTATCACGCTAAGTAACAGGAACACAGACTTGAAGGAAAGCCAGAAGCACGATTGTTGATCTTGATCGCAGCTGCAAAAGCCCCCGAAATCTGGTAAAAGAAACAACAAATATAAAATACTCTCGGTAGAATCAGCCAAGCAAATTGATATCTTCTTTCACACGCAACAAAATCTGCTAGAGTGCATAACTTTTGAAAAGGCTTTTCCTTCATGTCAGTAGACAGCTGCTGCTTTTGTATAGGATTATTTTTAATAAAAAATATTATGCGTGAACAAACAAAAGCATTAAAAGCAAAATAATTACGGGATGTACCAGTGAATCTAAAGGCAAGGTAACAGGAACACAGTTAAAGAGAAGTCAGAAACACACCGCAAAACTTGGTTCCGGATTTTTGGAACGATAAATAAATTAAAACACAAATGAAAACTCAAATTAAAAGTTAAACTAAACTTTATTAAAAAAAATCAAATTAATGGTTTAAACTTTATATTTGTTACAAAAACGTTTTTATATGTCCGACGACTCACAATAGACTGACTTTTAATTCTCACCTTTACAATTTTCAACAGTTATAGAAATCGAATAAAGTTGCTAGGATTGCATTTCTTTTCTAGGCCTTGAACTTTTGTTCGAGACCGAAGTTACTTGAACTTGCTGAGTTCGGTTCTCGTGCGAAATATGAATGTTGGGAAATTTTATTTGCTGACTTTGATTTTTCATTTTAAATTTCGAAATTTTAGATAAATGTTTATGCAGACGGAAATTATTGAAATATGAGGTTTTAAAAGAAACTGTAACGGAAATCGTTTTGCTTACGCGAATTGAATGGATGGGAATATGACTCCTCCCTCCTTAAGCTTAATGTCCTCCTGGACATTACTTGTAGTTTTAATTAAGTTCAAGGTCCCTTTATTCGATTTAGTTTTTATATAATTGAATGTTATGGCAATCATTATTAACATTAAAAATACTCCAACTAGTAGATAATTTATAATTTCATTTGTTTTTGATACATTTTTAACTTCTTTTATCTCTTCAATATTCTTTATTGTTTTCAACTTTAACTCATCAAAAGTAATTTTCTGGCTAACATTGGTTATATCAAAGTAATTAGGAATGACAATATGTTGAAAATAGCTAACCTGTGAATTCTTGAATTTGTTATTTCCTATTTCTATACTACAGTTATCATATGTAATGATATAATTATTAGTTAAATTATACTCTAAATTATTACATGTATTGGTTACTTGAATTCCTCTGGAGTTTTTAACAACTACTATGTTTGAGTTTATTTCATCTATTTCAAATTTAGAATTTTTTATCTTTTGGCAATCTTTACAACTTTTATTAACGAGATTTTGTATGCATTTACTAGTTTGTCTAAGCGTTTTGACATAGGTTTGACCGTCATCAACATAGCTTCTATTTGTAAATACAATAATACTTCTTTCTTCTATAACAAATTCTTCTTTCCTTTCATTTGGTACAGGAATAATTTTGTATTTCTTTCCTAACTCTTTATCAAACCTGGGGATACATATCACGAAAATTAATTTTGTGTTTGCTTGAAGCAGGGAGCTTTTAATTTCTTTCATTTTGAAAATATCTATATTGTAAGACTCTATTTCTTCTGAAGTAAGGAAGGATCTACCCATTATATTATATTTAGCAAATATGACATTGTCTTGAATTTTATCAATTTCTTCATTAAGTATATTAAGGTCAAACAAATGTAATTGTTTTATAGTTTCGTCGTTGGCCATATTAGAATTCTTAATAAATTTGTTAGTCAGCTCTTCTTCTTTTCTTCTTTGTGCCCCTTTAATCCCTCATGGGACATAGGGCGGAAACAGTTGCCCTCCAGCGGACTCTGTTTTGCGCGACAGCTCTCAGCTCTGACCAGGATCTCCCAGTTGTTGCGGCCTCTGCTAGTAGGGTCCTCCTCCACGTTGTTCTAGGTCTTCCAACTCGACGGGATCCTTGCGGGTTCCAGTCAAGGGCCTGTTTGGCTAGGTTTTCGTTATCGCGTCGCAAGGTGTGGCCAACCCAATTCCATTTCCTTCGCCTGATTTGGTCGTCTATCCTTTCTTGGCCGGCACGGCGCCATAGCTCTTCATTTGAAATTCTATCTGGCCAGCGGATTTTTAGGATACGACGCAGGCATCTGTTGATGAAGACTTGTAGGCGCCCTGTGATGAATTGGGTGACTTTCCATGTTTCGCAACCGTACAAAAGAACTGCCTTAACGTTGGAGTTGAACAGCCGCAATTTGGTGTTAGTTGAGATCTCCGTTGATCTCCATATGCGGAACAGGCATGCATATGCGCCTCGTGCTTTATTTATTCTGGAACTGACGTCTTCTTCTGTACCGCCATTTTCGGTAATAATGCTACCGAGGTAGCAGAATTTATCTACCAGTTCCACGTCACGGTTATTCAGCGCAGTTCGTTCAAGTGTGTTTGCATTTATCCGCATTTCTTTGGTTTTGTTCGGATTCAGCCTTAAGCCTGCTAGACTACTTTCTGTTGCCAAATTGTTTAACATGTTTTTTAGCTCCTGATGTCTGTGGGCCAGCAAACAGATATCATCCGCGTAGTCGAGGTCCTTAAGGCGGTCTAGCAAACCCCATTGTATGCCGCCTGTTCTATTATCTAGAGCTTCGACAAGGATGTCATTTATTACTATAAGAAATAGTAATGGCGAAAGTAGACATCCTTGTCGTACTCCTAAATTCACCTCGAAGCTGTCGGATAATCTTCCATTATGGAGAACTCTGCATTTGGAATTGTTGTAAAGGGGTTTTATCAATTCTATTATTTTATCAGGCAGTCCACGTCGCCGTAATGCCTGCCATATAAAGCTCCTATTAACCGAGTCGAACGCTTTCTCATAATCTACGAAAGCTAGGTAAAGGGGGGATCGGAATTCAGTAGACTGCTCCACTATGATTCTCAAGGTGTTAATATGGTCTATACATGAGCGGCCCTTCCTGAATCCGGCCTGCTGCCTTCTAAGCGTTCGGTCTACTGCCTCTCTTATCCTTGATAATATAACGTGGGACAAGATTTTACCCACAGTAGATAATAGACAGATGCCTCTCCAGTTGTCGCATATTGTTAGGTCCCCCTTTTTGGGTATTTTGACTATGATACCTTCCGTCCAATCCTCCGGAAAGGTACAGGTGTTCCATGCTATTTCCAGGATTGGCTGAAGCGCATCTGCTATGAGGCTTGAATCGGCTTTCAACAATTCTGCCGGGATGCCATCTTTTCCAGCTGCTTTACCATTGGCCATCGAATTGCGGTTACTATTTCCGTCTTGGATGGGGCCCGGGTGTTGATTCTTATCGGCTGTGCATTGTTGCTGTTTTCCTGAGGTTCCTGTGCAAGTGAACCATTCAGGGCGGCGAAGAAGTAATCTCTCCATCTTTGGAGTTGCTCCTCGTCGCTGCACAGCAGCCTCCCATCCGCACTCTTTACGGCATGCTTTTTAGTAGAGTGCTTTCCCGAGAGCTGTTTAGTAATTTGGTACAGCACTTTACTGTTGCCTGTGTTTGCCGCGTTTTCCGCTTTTTCTGCGAGCTCATTTATCTGCTGCCTTTTATCACGCCGCACACTTCTCTTTACTTCCCGGTGTAATTGGGAATATTCCCGTTCAAGTTGGTGACGTCTTTCCGGGTCGCTTGTAGAGTTTACGTTATTTTTGAGGGCTCTCCTGCGTTCTATTTTTTGCCAGGTAGTGTCCGAGATCCAATGTTGCATGTTTCTCTGGACATAACCGACGCTCGTTTCCGCAGCCGTCAATATAGCGCCCTTTGTTCTACTCCACAGCTCTTCAATATTTGTGTCGTCAGAAACGGTTTGCTGGTTTAATATTTGCTGCAGGTTTCCAGCAAATTCTCGCTTTTTAGCGGTCTCCTGCAGAAGGTCAACGTTAAACCGTCTACGGTTTATAACATCGCGTTGAACGTTTCTGATTGCAGCGATTCTAAGGCGAATAGTTGCTACTACCAAATGGTGGTCGCTTCCAGTGTCCGCTCCCCTGAAGCTCCTGACATCCTCCAGAATGGTTCTCCATCTGCGGCTGACGGCCACGTGATCTATCTGATTTCTCGTTCTACCATCGGGTGATACCCAGGTCTCTTTGTGTATCTTCTTGTGGCAAAAGTAAGTTCCACCTACCATTAGTTGATGGGAACTACAAAAGTCAACGAAAAGCTCACCATTGTTATTGGTAACTTGGCTTAGGCCTTGTTTTCCAAATGTTTGTTCAAGACCGGTGTTGTCGCGTCCGATTTGTGCGTTTAAGTCACCCATTAATACAATGATGTCTCCCCTTGGAATAGAGCGAAAAACCTCATTCAGTCGCATATAGAACTCGTCTTTGATGTCATCTTCTGCGTCTTCAGTTGGAGCATAGCATTGGACTACCGTAGTACTTCTTAGCCTGGTACGCAGGCGCACGGTAATAATCCTCTCAGAAACTGGTGACCAGCTAATGAGGCTGGACCTGGCTTCTTTGGTGAGTATTACGCCAACGCCACTCCTACGGCTTTCAGTTTCATTTCTCCCAGAATATAAGAAGGACTCACCATTTGGGCAGATATGTTCCCCCGCATCGGGCCATCTGGTCTCGCTAAGTCCCATGATCTTGATTTTATATCGATTCATCTCGTTGAGGACTTCATCCAGCCGTCCCTCAGCAAGCATTGTTCTCACATTCCATGATCCGATTCGTGTCCTTGTTCGAAAAGCAAAGGTCGTCGTCGTGTTGTCCATCCGGTTCCGAGGCATTGTTTGCCGATTCGTAGCAATGGTGTTTTTTATGGGAGCGGGTTGCTAACCCTCAGCCCAACCGACTTAAAATTAATTCTATTAATTCTTAATTCTTTCCCTCAAAGTTTCTAAACTTACTTCTAATTCACTGTTTATCCTAATTTGGTTGTTTATACTATTTATGGTATTATGGGTATTTGTTTCAATTGTTTTAAGATGTTCTTCTATTTCTTTCTTATCCTCATCGTCCATTGTGCCAAATGCCCATTTGAGGACCGTTCCTCCTAAATTTATCAAACCTCTCTTTTGCCTATGGGGTAAAATAGTATCTATCTTATGTCTAGTTTTCGTCGTTATTGTTGTGAGTTGTTTTAGAACATTTTCGTCATGTAGTGGTAGAAAAGTACGGTTCATGCTTGTTTCAATGTCCGTCAGAGTCTGGTTGATTTCGTCTGTGTCTATTATATGTAATATCTTGTCATATCCTTCAATTATTTGTAAGTTGTCTGTATGTATCAATGTGAATCCCGCTGGGGTATCTAGTTTGTTGACGTTAATCGTTGCTTGGGTCAGTCCTGTCATTAGCGTCAGCATTATTAGGATAACCTGAAAAATATTTGTATTTACGTTTTATTCGAGAGGGATGAATTCTACGATTTCTTTCGTCAACTAAATTTTTATTAGTTATTTTTGTTTTTAACTTAATATAACGGGGCTCTGTCTTATGCCTTTCTATTTTAGGATTTTGAACAAGAATTTCCTTATCGTTTTCTAACTTAAAACTTTGCCTAGATTTATTTAATTTCTCTATATTTTTAGTTTTCTTACTATGGATATTATCTCTAATCTTTTTTATATCTAAAACCTTATTGAATAGGAAGTCGATGGGTCTAGAGTTAGTTGTAGAATGAATGGTACTATTGTAATTTTCTACTGACTTCAAAACTTTTTCCTCCGGCGTTAGTTTTACTTTTTCGGCTTCGAAGATTCTCAGATGTTCATTTAAGGTGCCATGCGCTCTTTCGATATCTGAATTTCCCGTATGAGATCGAGGGGATGTGAAATGGGTTTCGATGTTTTCTTGCCTACAGAACTCTCGTAGATTTAAACTGTCGAACTCATTATCCAACACTAATAGTTTTGTCTTTCCAAAGAGTGAAAATCTAAATTTTAATTTTTCAATTATTGTAATACTATTTCTATCAGGGAGCTTTAATGCCATTAGATGTTTGGTGAATTTATCGATTGTTGTAAGAAATACTTCCTTATTGCAATAGAAGAGATCACCATGAATTATTTCATTTGGATAGTTAGGGGTTTCTGAAATATTAAATTTATACTTGACTGGGTTTCTATCATATTTGGCCAGATTACAGACTTCGCAATTGTTAATATACTTGTGGATTAATCTTTTGAGTTTCGGATAGAAGTAATTATTTTTCAACTCTTCATAATTTTCGTTTATTCCCCTGTGATTTGTTTTTCTATGGACCTCTTCAATTATTTTTACCATTTCCTCTTCATTTTCAATATCCATTGCAGTGGCGGTTCCTCTTTGGAAGCAAAGGAAGCACTGCTTCCCTTAACCAAATAGGCGACTTCACAAAAATTAATTGAAATATATCAAGATTAATCAGAAGAAAAATTTCAATATATTTCTCCTCTGGAAACACTAAGGATGCAATGTACAGATTTTTGATTACAAAATGTACAATTTAAATTTATCACACTACTGTATACAAAGAGTAAAGCCTTAGTAAACCGCAACCGAGGCCTTATACAACATGGGGAAGCTGTAATATCTCTAGCTTCTTTGCCACAGAAAACCAACGTGAAAACTCCAACACATGCAATTTGATTGAACTCACACTGACGCATAGGTTTGCGTCGATACAGTTTCTCAGAAGCTGAAATAAACGCAGCTTCTTCGCAACCGAACAGTGGGATATAGCAAGTCAAGTATAGCAAGAAATTTTCCATATTCTCTTTGTTTTCTTGGTTTCGTTTTCTGGTAATGTTCTGGTTTCGAGTGAGAACTAAATTTACTCTTGCTTTGCTTCGAAATTTGTTTTTGACTCTTAAAATATGAATTTTCGTTTATTGCATATTGAGTGAAGAAAAAAGAGATCGAAGATAAGTGGAGTTTCTCTTTATTTATTGATTATTCTATTGGGGTGGCAGGAGGTGTTTATTGAAAATAAGCTGATAACTTTGTAGCTTCCATTATATTTTTATGATTCTCTTTAAAGTAGATTTAAAGTGATAGAGAATATTTTTATGAATTGCATTTTTGAGCTCGGGCTGCCTTAAGGCACTTAAGTGTTTTTTGCAGGAAGATTGTATTATGGTGAGCGAAGGTTGCAAAAGAAAATAGGGGGTGTATGCGAGGTATGCAGGGTTTTATTATTACTATCTTTTTTAGATTTTGAGCCAAAATTATGAGTGCATGAAAATTTAAATGAGCTCCAAGTCTTACAAAGTCTTATTAGTTGCAATCTTTCAACGGCTTTTTTAGACGTTTTAATTATCAACAGAACCTGAAAAAAGGCGCAAAATGCCCTTTAGCAGCGAAACTATTTCGAAAAAAATATAGTTTAAAAAAACCAAAAAATACGCTTTTAATTTCAAATGAACTAAAAAGTAAAAAATAATTTTTAATGTAAAATTTTTGTTGCTCCAGCCAGTATATGGGAACAACCTACGTTTCGAAATGTAAAAAAGCGTGGGGCTCCTTACCTATTTCCTTATTTTATTAACATTGGAACTTTTCGTTAGCGCCCCACGCTTTTTTACATTTCGAAACGTAGGTTGTTCACATATACTGGCTGGAGCAACAAAAATTTTACATTAAAAATTATTTTTTACTTTTTAGTTCATTTTAAATTAAAAGCGTATTTTTTGGTTTTTTTAAACTATATTTTATTTCCTACTTTTTAGTCTATTATATGGCTTCTACCATAACAATTCTTATATTTCCAAATAGCGGCTAGCAGCCGTACGTCCGCTGTTATTTCTAAACCCGAAAAGGTGGCTGACAGGAGAAAAGGGGGTTACTTTCTGGGCAGGCGAACAGGGGGTTACTTGATAAAAGCGTATTAAAAAAATTAAAATACACTTTGAAATCCAATTAGTCAGCACTTTTCCCACCTTGGCTTCGGTGGGACCTCATAGTCTACATCATTAAATGAACTCTAGCTCTTTATGCTACTTGGCTCAATCATAAGACTCCTTCATACACTTTCATTTGATACCCAAACCGAGTGGGTTTTAAAGAAAAAGGTAATCGCCATACCGCTATTTTGTGTTGACCGCTATTTTGAATTTAGAATTACGCTACGCAGCTAATTGTATTGTAGTTGGCATACCCATCCATTTGATACCCATGTCAGGGGGTCGGCGAACACAATTGCAAAATCCAGCCGCCATTCTGGACCCGTCATCTTGATTTTTTTACAAAATAGTCAGATTGCATTGTCATCCAAACTAAACCTGTGTGCAAAATTTCAGCTCAATCGGAAACCGGGAAGTGGGTCAAATTTAACTTACAAGATTTTATTACATAGTTACAAGTGAAGCTAATAAAAGCGTATTAAAAATTGACGAAAAAATGCAAAACTTCACGATTTTCGATTCGTATAGCATTCAATGTGAGTGTTTTGCTTATCTGATTCCACTATATGCCATTTTTCAGTTTTTTAGTTAATGCCTTTGACACTTTAACTTTTAACGTTCGCCTTGCGCATTGCTTCCCTTATCCTGAACATTACGAACCGCCACTGATCCATTGCGTTAATGGTGCATTTGATAAATCGGATATTATTATTGTTGCCGAACAGTTTAATCAATATCTTTTGTAACAAGTTATATTTCGCGTCTTCTAAAGCAGAGTAAATTCCTGTTACACCCTTTTTTATTTCTCTTCTTAGCACATCATTTAAGTAATTTCCATCATACAGTTCCTTTTCTGTTATAAATAACTTTCTGTATCTTCTATGTTTTATTAATATTTCCTTACCCTTTGTTTTTACTAAATGAATTTGGTTATAATATTTGTTTACTATGCCTTCCTTTATGAAAATATGATCTCTTTGGTCTTCGGCTCCACTGTGAATTGTGGCTTGATCACTATTTTGGTCCTCTTCTTCTACATTGTTTACTTGATGGGTATCGTTATTGATTCTACTTAGGAAGTCTGCGACCCTATTATCTTTTCCCTTTAGGTATTCGATTTCAAAGTCGAATTCATTTAATTTAATTCTCCATCTCTGTAGTTTGGAGTTTGGTTCCTTAAGAGAGTTCAACCACACTAAAGGTTGATGGTCCGTCTTTATTGTAAACTTTTGGCCAAATAGGTAGGGCCTAAAATACTTAGTAGTCCAAACTATAGCCAGAAGTTCTTTCTCTATAGTTGAGTACTTTACTTCATGTTCGTTCAATGTTCGACTTGCAAAACAAACAGGGTGATTTTCTTGTGTTAAGACAGCACCAATCGCATATTGGCTAGCATCTGTTGTGAGAGTAAACTTCCTTTTAAAATCAGGGTATCTCAAGACGGGATGCTCTGTAATAAGTTGTTTAAGTTTCTCAAAGGCTTCAATGTACCGTGAATCGTTTTCATTGATCCTTTTGTCTTTTTTCAAGTAGTATGTCATTGGCTGTGCTACTTTTGCATAGTCCTTAATGAACTTTCTATAGTAGCCAGTGACACCAAGGAAGCTTTTAATTGCCTTCCTAGTCTTTGGCAATCGGAGGTTTTTAATGACATTTATTTTTTTTTCGTTCGGTTTGATTCCTTCGCTGGTTAGAACATGGCCCAAGTATTCAGTCTCTTTACAAAAAAATTTACATTTATCAATCTGAATTTTGAGATTATATTTTCTCAACCCATCAAAAATTTTATAGATCGAGTCAGTATGCTCTTGAATAGAGGTACTGAATATAAGTATGTCGTCGAGATAGACAACGCATATTTTGTTAATATAGTCTCTGAGTACATAGTTCATCATTCTCTGAAATGTTGCCGGGGCGTTTTTAAGCCCGAATGGCATTCTTATGTACTCATAATGGCCTTGGGGAGTTGAAAAAGCCGTTTTGACTCTATCTTTTTCATCGACAAGGATTTGGTGGAACCCCTTGGCGAGGTCTAGAGTGGTAAAGTATTGGGCTCTGCCCAGTTTGTCAAAGATAGATTCAATATTGGGGATGGGGAATTTGTCATCCACCGTCACTTCATTAAGTCGTCTATAATCGACAACTACTCTCCACTTTTGTTTTCCAGAGTTATCCATCTTTTTGGGTACCACCCAAATAGGAGAATTGTAGGCGGCGTTACTGGGTCTTATTATCCCCTGTGAAAGCATTTCTTTTATTTGCTTCTCCACCTCCTCCTCGTGGACCTTTGGAAATCTGTATATTTTACTATAAATGGGTTGGCTGGTTTTGGTAATTATTTGGTGCTTTATGGAAGTTACATTAGTCAGCCTTTGCCCTTCTTGATAAAAGAGATCTTTATTTCTTTTTAAAATTTGTTTTAAAGATGCAAATTCTTCCGAGTTCAAATGATCGGTTTGAATTTGTTCGAGGGGGTTGAAGTCGATTACTTCATTGGAATCTAATTGAAAAATTTCTTCATATGAACAAGTATTTTTAAATTTTATGGTTTTTCCCTTAACCTCTATTGTATCGTTTCCCAGGTCGATTTTCGTTCCTAGCGGCTTCAAAATGTTTTGCCCTAATAATGCGTCAAAGTTTTTGTTTTGGAAATTTAATAATTTCCAGCTCATGGTCGCTTGCTGATTGAATTCTGTAGGTATTTCTGTTATGAGTTCATGGGTTATGGTTTTTTTACCGTTAAGTGTAATTAAGCCTATGGGTTTGTTTAACTTAGATCTTTTGAAGTTGGGGAATGTTTCTTCATTTAAAATTGAGGTTGCGGCACCAGTATCGATAAGGCAGTTAAGTTTTTTTCCGAGGACTGTAAGTTCTACTATCGATAATGGACAGTTCGAGGCTGTACAGGAAAATTTTCCAGAATTTCGGCATGATCTACGACCATAGGTTCTGGTGTACTAGAATTGTTATTGTATGATGGTCCATTTGGGGAATTATTTTGATGATAGTTCCCGGAATTTCTAAATCTACCGCTATCGTTTCTGAAGTCATTAGTTTTGAAAGCATTACTACTCCTATATCTGTTGTTATTTTTTAAAATCATTATTATTATTATAGCCACCGTTATTATTGAAATTTCTAAAACTATCATTGGGATTGGGTCTAAAGTTTCTGTTATGTCTGAAGTCACTATAATTCCTAAAATTGTTAAAATTTCTTGAATTCTGAGGATTATGGCTTGAGATTCTGTTAAAATGATTTCTTGATGAATGAGGTTTATTCTCTTACTTCAGGATTTTGCTCTAGACCGGTTTGCATTAACTCGTGATATGCTTCCTCAATAGTTTGAACATTTTAGCTTTTTCAAAAAAAAAAAGCTTATACAGAGGCTCTGTCCGTCTGTCCGTCTGAAGCCTACTTTCATCTCTGAAAGTACTGCAGATACAGACTTGGGAAATATCTCAAAATGTAGCTCTTGGTCAAAAGACCAAAAACTGAGAAAATGGTCTGGAAATTTCAACCAGAAGTATATTTAAACAACAAAAGTATATTTAACAACAAAAAAGAGATTTCTAATAAAGTTCATTTATCGGTAGCCTAGAGGTAAGGCTCTGGAGTCCTATCCCAGGCGAACCAAGTTCAATCCCCGACCGCAAAATGGTGAAATAAAATTTTTTTTTTACTTCGGTGTAACATGTTTTAATTCTATTTCTCACTAAATTATATTATTTAATAATGATACTCAGGAGAACATAATCATTTATTTAATTAGTAGTGCAAAAAAATCATTTTCTTGAGGTTTTATGGCTCTTCGGCGGCTTTATAAATCATTAAGAAATTTCGCGGAAATAATATAAAGTATTTATTTGTTTATATGCATATTTTATATGCTGTTCATTTTATTATAGTTTTTAGTCATGTAGGTGGTGCTGTAGACCAAAACAAAAATTTAATTTTATCGAACTTCGCTGTGGATTTGTCACAAAAAATATGTATGATTTAAACGAAACATTTGGTAGGTTTAAAACGAAAAGTAGATATCTAATTTTTACCAGGGCATATAAACGCTTACTGAAATGAATGAAAATTTATAAATTTCACGAACGATGTATTTAAGACCGTCCTTATAGTCCATGAATATAAGGAAGTGATTTTTCTCAGAATTTTTAATATTTTACAAAAATTTTACAAACGATTTGCCCCATATCTAAAAAATTTTGCACCCCCTTGTTTAAAAGCATATTTTCAAGTTTTTATTAACTAAATTTGTATGTATCTCTTCAGAATAACAAAACAAAAGTGGGATGTTGTGCCTAGAGACTAGCCACTAATTACGCTTTTTCTTGGTATTCTTTCTATTGAATAACACTTCAGTCTGGATGACAATATATTAAGTGGAGATTGTGAAGAATTGCGAAAATATTCAAACAAATAACTCGAAAAACTAACGCATCTTTCATGGAGATGCTGCTGAAAGAATTATACAATAATTGCCCGCCAAGAATTTGAGAGAATTGATATATTTTAATTGCACCCCATCTATGACAAAGAATAGTGAACACCATCTATGGCAATATTACATTACTCTTCGTCATTTGGAGTAATGGGAAGGCGCTAGATCGGGGTGCGAAAGGACCAGGTTCGATTCTTGATGAATTTTTCAAGTACTTTTTTTTAGCTTTTTTAGTTATGATGATTTATTGTAGTATAATAAACTAAGCCTGCGTTGATGATAAAATCTCAAAGCGGCGACTAATTAAAACCTTTGGGACATATTCAATTGTGAGCTATAACTCAATCTATAATAAGCTAAATAAGCCAAATCCGTTTTTAACTAAAACTTTTATTTCACGTTGCATTGATTTAATTATTGTCATAATGCTGTATCCTAGTTTGGCCATGGAGATTCATAAGTATTACACTGACCAACGCTATATATAATTAATCTTGCAAAGTTTTTGTTAAAGGCTTATGTAGGTTATAAGTTGTGAGACTTTGCGTAATCTAAAACTTAACAAAGTATTTAACAAACACTACCAAAATCATCATAACTTAAAAAAAAAATAGTACGCGGCCATCACCAGTATCGAACCCGGGTCCTGTCGCACCCCGAGCTAGCACCAACCCATTACTCCAAACTCTAACTCGTAGGAATGTGGCAATAAACCTATTTATTCATGCTTTCATAAAAAGGTACATTCCAATGCAAGATATGTATAAACTTTAGAAGGAAGTAAACAACTGATTTATGACAACAGATTTTCTATTATTTATGAAATGTATTTTGTATATTTTATGGAAATTGATAATCATAGGTAAAACGAAGAGTAATGTAATATTGCCATAGATGGTGTTTACTATTCTTTGTCATAGATGGGGTGCAATTAAAATATATCAATTCTTTCATATTTTTGGCGGGTAATTATTGGTGTTGGTCTCTTGCGAAGTGGGGGTACTTGTGTGCGTGCACGTGCATATATGCTATGGACAAAGCCTTCTATATTTACAAGCCATGCTGTAGGTGTGTGTGTGTGGTTGTATGAAGTCCCAACTTAAATTCGTGAAATATCGAAGTCCCATTAAAATCAAAGGGAAAGAAGTTTTCGTTCCGCGGAAAGTGCTGTTTCGAGTGCGATTTTATTGAAAATAAGAGCTATTCCATCAATGTAAAAAACGTACAATAATGCAAAAAGTACCCAATTTACCTGTCATAAATTTGCAATTTAAATAAATAGTGTTATTAATAAGATTTACGGGGTTTATGTTGGCAATGGAGAAAAAAATATCAAAATCCCTTTGAAAACGAGGAAAACAAGTGTTTCGCGCCGCGGAAAGTTTTCTATTAATGAAAGTGCCGGGATTTTTTGGTAAAAATAATAGTTTTTTTTATAAAGATAAAAGCAAAATTTTCGTTTATAACATTTATACATTACATTATTTACGTTACATTTATTATTTACATTATTATCACAACTTTATAATATGTAGTTAATAAATGTTACAATTAATGTCCATAATTTTTGTTTTTATTTGGTTTAAAGAAGATTTTATCCCCAATAATTTATTCCCAATAAACGTACATAACCGCACTCCACACAGTCTGACAGCAAAATTGAAGTCCCATGCACCTTTGAATGTGAGTGTGAAATTTTGTTGTGCATGGCTTGTAAATGTAGAAGGCTTTGGCTATGGATAAACAGGTGCCTGTGTTTTTCAGTAGATGTTCTACATTTAAAGAAAAGTGAAGTGCGTGCATGATAATATTTTCTTTAAAAATAAAAAATAAAGTTAAATTGAAGTGTAAATAAATACAAAAGGCGCGGTAAGCTGAATTTTTAACAATAATGTATGTTTAAGTAAAATAATACACCTAATTCTGCTGTGCAAAGTGATTTTAGATTTGCCTCCAATCCATAGAAAATTTTTTAGATTCGTTTTACATAATTATATAGTGTTTACATGTGTGATGTGTTTTTTTTTTTTTTTTTTTCAATTTGACACTTTCGATTTATTGGCTTCGATTCCCAGATGCAGTGGGTCGGAAGTGAGTGCGGATTTGAGACTTTGCGATTCTCAAATCTGCAACCGCGAATCTCTCTTTGACATTTTCCGTGCTTTAAAAGTGTGATCCGCAACAAATTTTCTGAGGATTTGAAACCACAAATGCGCCTAAGATAATCCGACATCGGGTATTTCATTAGCGTGTGAGTCTTTACTCCGAATTTTTGATTTAATTAAATCCGCGACTGCGAATTTGAGAATCGCAAAGTGTCAAATCCGCACTCACTTCGCGCCGTTGGATCTGGGAATCGAGGCCATATTATTTTGTTTTTCCATAATTTTTGAGTAATTGTTTTGGGCAGTGGCCTCGATTCCCAGATCCGGCGGGTCGGAAGTGAGTGCGGATCAATCTCCACTTAATATATTGTCATCCAATCTGAAGTGTTATTCAACAGAAAGAATACCATGAAAAAGCGTAATTAGTGGCTAG